>SMMQ01002731.1:22528-41819 GCA_008271595.1 [Pythium] brassicae (nom. inval.) | reverse complement strand
TTCTCCCCCCCCCCCCCCCCCCCCCCCCCTGTCGCGTTCCGTCCGTTTGTTGTACCTATTCACTTTGCTCTCTCTCTTTGTTTTCGTGTCCGTTCCACTTCATACAAACCTACATACACATGATGATGATGTACACACACGCACACACGCTCGCAGCCAGCAGCCAGACGGTCGACTTCAGCCCCACACGACGCGTCTGCGGCAGTCGAACTGGCGCGGGCGGCTGGCTGGCGGGCGCTCTACTCCTCCTCCTCGCCGTCGTCGTCCGCGTAGTACAAGTCCAAGTGGCCGGCCTGGTCGTCGCCGTCGAGACTCGTGCAGAGCGTGATCGCCAGCAGCAGCTTCTCACGCATCACGTCCTCGTTCGAGTACGCCGGCAGCTCAATGTTGAAGAAGCACGTGTCCGCCTTCGGGAGCAGCGCGTCCTGCTGATGCGCGGCCGCTGTCGGCGGCGCCTTGATCAGCAGCCGCGTGTGCGTGCGGTCGAACTCGGCGTCGTCCGCCGGCAGCGTGTCCTGCCCCCACGCAAAGTTGATGAAGCGCCGCTTGTTCTCTTCGCTGAACGCCGACAGCACGCGCCAAAACATCTCGAGGTGCGGGAACTTGTCCGGACTCATCCCCGACGAGTACCGCGTGTGGCGCTATTGAGACAATGAGCAGCGAACACGTCCATCCATCGGGTCAGTACGGAGATCCACAGCACCAGTCACGATACGACACGACACGACACGACACGACACGACACGACACGACACGACACGACACGACACGACACGACACGACACGACACGACACGACACGACATGACACGACACGACACGATACGACACCACACGATACCCACACGCACCTTGAGCAACTCGACGTCAATGTCGAGACTGCCGCAGATCCACTGCTGCAGCTCCGTCCACACGCACAGCTGGAGCAGCTGCACCGGCACGATCTTGCCGACGCCGCGCAGGATCGCGTCGACCTGCGGCTTGCACTCCTGCAGCCGCGTCGCCTTGACGAGCCGGATGTACTCCTTGCAGTTGTCCTTCGTGACCGGGAGGCCCCAGCCGTCGGGCTTGAGCTCCACGACCGTGCCGTCGCTCAGCGTCGACGTGAACGACTCGAAGAGCGCGTCGGCGGCCGAGAGCCCAGACTCGGCCGCCTCGGCCTCCATGTACTTGAGGCTCTCGCAGAGCGAAAAGTCGACGCTCTCCAGGTCCGTGAACGCGAGGCTCTGCTTTACGAGCATCTTCCACACGATCGGCGCGAGGCGGATGTTGAGCCGCACGCCCGTGCGCAGGCAGCAGCCCATGAGTAGCCCGACAAACTCAAACATCGCCAGCAGCTCGGTCGACGTGCTGCTCGGCTTGGGGATGAACCGGTCGCGGAACTCGCCGATCTTCGTCGCGTTGTTCTGCGTCGGGATGAAGAGCGGGTTGCCCGGCGACAGCAGCTCGGTCGCAATGTCGTTGAAGAGCTGCCGGTACGGGCCGCCCTCGCCGACCACGTTCTCGCCCGCAAAGTTGACAATGAACGCCACGAACGGGTCGCTCGCGCCGGTCGGGCGCTTCGCGCGCAGCAGCGCCGGCTTGATGCCGCTCAGCTGCGCCATCGAGCTCGCAAAGAGCGAGCGCTTCGCGTCCAGCAGCGACAGCGGCGCGTCGGGCGTGCGCCGCCCGAGAACCTTGCGCCGGTCGAGCGTCACCATCGGCCGCTTCGCACCATGGCCCTCGGCTGCGTTCACGCCCGATCCCAAGCTCGTGTTGTCCTGCGTCTGCGCGAAGAAGCGGATCTTGACGCCCGGGAAGATCAGCTGCCGGATCGATACGATGCGGTTGCGCAGCGAGTTCGGGTCGCTCCACGGGCGCAGGTTCACGAGCGGCAGCACGTCCAGCAGCAGGCGGTTGAGCGACTGGAGCACGGCGAAACGCAGCCGCAGGTCCCTCGTCTCGAGCGGCACCAGCAGCGGGTGCGCGTGCGCGTGCGCCGTCGCCGACAAGTGGCTCGGGCAGAGCTCCGACAGCGTCAGCACGCCGAGCGACAGGCTCAGCGCTTTGCTCATGCTGATCAACTGGCAGTCCATCTGGAACGTCCACTTCGCCTGCGCGTGCAGCGCCGCGTCGACCGACGGGTAGTGGTTCAGGTCGAGCTGGAGGTCGTAGCCGGCCCGGCGCAGCCACTTGTACACCTCGAGGGGCCGCGCCAGCGCCGCGTCAAGCGCGCACGGCGTTGCTCGCTTCACGAACTCGTCCACATCGACCTTGTCGCGCCGCACGCGCTTCATCTCGACCATCGACACGAACGCCTCGATCGAGCTCTTGCTCTCGGCAGACGACGCCGACTGCAGCGCTTCCACCCGGAGCACCGCCACGAGCGGTTCCGCCAGGCGTCGCTCGCCGCTGCTGTTGCTGTCGCTATCGCTGTCGCTGTCGTCGCGCACGAACACATGGCGGAGAAAGTCCGACACTTGCAACACATTGTCGTCGTCTTCCGCCACGCGCAGCGCGTCCGAGAACCGCGTCGCTGCCAGCTCGTGGAACACATTCGGCCCGGCGCTCGCGTCCGCAGCGTCCGTCCCGCACGGCGGACCCCCTTCTGCTGCAGCTGTCGCTATGGCCGCCGCCGACGCGGACGCGGGCGGGACTTGGTCAGCACCGCGCTCGCTCGCGCACGTCCCACAATTTTGCTCCGCCCAACTGTTGACGACAGTGCATGCTGCACACGCCCAGCCCGCCTCGTCGATGCCCAGTGGCTCCTCGGACGCGGCGAGAGGCGCGCTGCTCTCCGTTTGCCCTGCGAGGTCGCGACTGATCGTGGCGAGCTCCGGAGGGATCGGCGAGCCGCACGCCGCGCACTCGGCCTCTGAGATCGCGTTCTCGAGCGTGCACACCGAGCAGGACCAGACCTGCTCGTCCTGCGTGGTCTCGAATCCCTCGGCTCCTGGCGCACCCTCGCTGCCCCCCAGCCCCTTGGACCCAAGTGACGCGATCCGCGCCGCCAGATCTGCGTCTTCGAGCGTGCGCTCGCCCTCAAACTCTAGCTTCTCCTTCGGCACGCGGGTAAGCACGTTCGCGATGATGTCCTCTCGGCCAACGTCCAGGATCGCATACCCCTTCGTCGCGCCGTCCGCGTCGACGGGCAGAAACAGCACTTTAGCGAAGATGCCGAAGCGCGTCACCTCGGCGGCCGAGTACACGCTCTGGTCGTCCGCTTCGCCGCACGCCTCGAGCGATAGGTGCAGGATGAACCGCGAGAGCGCGGCCCGGAGCTCGGCGACGCGGCGCGTCTTCGGCAGCTTCTGCACCAGGAGCAGCCGCTCGCTGTAGACGCTGCCGCTCGCCAGCGCGCGGTGCGCGCGCTCGACTTCGTGGATCGGCGCGCGGCCGCAGTAGATGCGGTTGAACGCTTCGGGACTCGCAACCTCGCGCTTGCCCTGCGCCAAGACGCGCGTGAACGCGGCCACGCGCACAAACTCGGTCCACCACGCGCCGCTTACGATCGGCGACGACCCGCCTTTCATGAACGACACTTCTTCAACGAGCGAGAGAAGCTCGGCGAGCTGCTGCGTGTAGAGCGAGTAGCGCCCTTTCTGCGTCGCGCGCTCGTTGTCGACCACGACGGTCAGCTCCTTCACGAGCGGGCTCGAGAGCTTCGCGATCGGCACGGCCCCAAAGAGGCCGCGCCCGAGCGCAAAGTTGAGCAGCTTCGCGACGAGCTGGAAGACCGGGATCCGCGCGCTCGGCGGCACACTCGTCGCGGCCACGAGGTACTCGACAAAGCCGCCCAGGAGCGACGCGAGCAGCGTCTCGACCTCGTACGCGGAGAACGCGGTCGCGAGCAGCTTCTGGTACAGCTCCTCGCCGATCCAGAGCGAGAGCCCAAAGTCCGACGTCAGCGCGTCGACGCGGAACTTGTACCGCGCGTACGCGCCTTGCGAGACCTTCACGTAGCACCGGTCGCCGGGCACGACGAGCGGCGGCAGGTTGTTCATGCCTTTCTTCTCGCCAAAGTACCCAAAGACCCGGTGCGCGCACTGCTCGTCCGTGAAGAACTCGAGGCTGCTGCCCGCTGGGAGGTCCATCAACACGGGGTGTACGACGAACGATAGAATCAGGCACGTCGCGCCGGGAACGTGCACGAGCACGACGGGCTTGGGCGGACTCTCGCTGGCCACTGTGAACGCGTTCGTCTGCGAGAACGCCGCGGAGCTCTCGAGGCTCTTCTTCAGCTCGCGCAGCAGCGACTCCATCAGCATGAACCGGTACTTGCCGAGCGTCGCCGGCGGCTCGGCGTCCGGCTGCGCCGCTTTCGTCTGCGACGCCTGCTTCACCGACGCGCTCGAGGGCGCCGCTGCCTTCACGGGCTTGGTCTGCTTCTTCGAGATCAGCGGCAGCACCTCGTCCGACACGCGTTGCGCGCCTGCGTTCCCAGCCACACTGCGGTCAAAGTACTTGTTCAGGATCGACTGCAGCAGCTTGATATGCAAGCTCGTGGTCCCCGCGCTGCCGCCCCCGCCACGCACGCCACCCACTACAGCTGCGCTCTCGCTCGCGCCGAACGAACTGCCGTCGACGGCACCCGCGCCGTCTGCGGCGAACACCTTGTCGGGGCACTCGAGGTCTGCGGTCGCTGCCAGCTTGAGCAGCTCGCCCATGCTGTACCGGTTCCCAACCTGCGGCGCTTGCCGACGCGGTTTGCGGTCGATCGACAGGGTCATGACGTGGTCGGGCGCGACCTGGAGCAGCTCAAACACGCTCGTCCGCGCAATGCTGCAGATCAGCTGCTTGTTCGTCTTGAGCAACCGGTCCCCGCACTCGTCAAAGTCGGCGATCGACTGCTCCGAGAACGACCGAACGCTCGGCGGGCACGGCTTGAGGCTGTCGACGTGGTACCACCAGTACTCGGATGCGGATGACGCCGGGTTCAGCACGTCCAAGAGGATCATCCCCGCCGGGTTCACAAGCCGCACGACGCCCGAGTGGCCGACAGTCCACAGCATCGCCCGCGGCCAGTCGCCGCTGTCGAGCTTCTCGGTCGTGATCAGGTACCGCCCGCCGACCTCGACTTCGTCAATCTGCAGCGCCGACCAGTCCGTGTCGCGGTCCGGGTAGACGCACCCGGACGGCACGTGCCCGTCGCACAGCGTGTACGCGATCTTGAGCGCCGCCGCCGAGTTGCCCTCGCGCAGCGGCTCGCGCAGCTGCGCAAAGAAGTAGTCCATCTCGTAGCTCTTGAACGACCCGGACACGTAGCTCTCGATCGCCGGAATCACGTTCTTCTCCCAGTACTCGAGCAGCTTGTTCCGCCCCGAGTGCTGCGGGATGTCGGCCCGTGACGAGTACGCGTACAGGTTGAACACGTACTCCGCCTCGGAGCCGCTGCTCGCGTCCGCTCCGCTCACGCTTGGCGGCCGGAAAATGCAGTCCGCGCTGTCCATCGCGTAAAACGACGTGCGCTTGATCGGACGCGTCGACAGCGAGCACTGCAGCTGGTGCGCACAGATCCACTCCATCTGCCACAGGAGCGCCCGCTGGCCCGCGACGCTGCCGAGCCCGACATCCTTCAGACAGAGCTGGGCCAAGTGGAACAGCAGCGCCGCGATGTTTCCGTGCGTCTGCGCAGCAAGCAAGCACGTACAGTGAGCGATACGAGACAAACGAAATGGCGTCGAACGACACCCTACGCCACACGCACGCACCGAGATGATCTGATTGTCGAACAACGACATCCAGGACGGAGCCACGCACGCGAATGAGCGCATGAACGCGCACGCGAGCTCCGACCGGTACAGGCAGTCCTGCGCGCTGTCCCCGGCCTTGCTTGCAGTCATGAGCCACGCGTGGATCCGCTTGACCACGAGGCAGAACGCCGGCGCGAGGTGCTCCAAGCTCTTGACCACGTCCGTCCCGAGCGCGATCTCCGACACGGGTCTCACGTCCGTGACTGTCAAGTCCACCACGCCAGGCTTCGCCGCGTCGTCTTGGCTGTCGTGCACGAACACGCCGACAGCGTTGTTGCCCAACGCGTACGCGCACACGGTGCCGAAGATCCTCGGCTCGGCTTTGCTGCTGCCCACGCGCGCGACGCTCCCGCCCACTCGCAGAGGCTCGACGAACCCTCCGAGGACGTTCGCGGCGCCTATTGCCTCGAAGTAGCGCTGCCGGCACTCGCGCTCGCTCAGCGTCGGCAGGTCCAGCAGCTCGCTCGCGTTGTCAAGCGCACACCCAAGCGCTTGGACCGCGCTCTTCCGCCACTGGCGACAATGGTCGTCATGGTGTTGCATCAAGAAGCTCCGCACAGTCGCAATCACCTCCGACGCTAGCGCCAGCACGTCTTCCATCCTGCGGCTGTAACTCGCGTCGCGGTTCTGGGCGACAGCAGCGTTCATAGACCGGATCGTCGCTCGGTCCCCTTTCTGCGTCGCGCTCTTGTGCGCTGGCGTCGCGCGCCGACTCGAGCGCGCGAGCCCCGGCTCGACCGACGCTGCGAGTTGGCTCTCCCAGCAGAAGACGCGGTCGATCTCCTGCAGCTCGCGCGCGCTCACGACCGTCGCAAGGCACCCGACCTCTGCCAGTCCTCGCGCGGTCGCGAGGCAGTCGGCGAACGCACCGCTGCGGTAGAGCGCGTAGCCCTTCGCTGCGACCTCGGCTTTCACGATGCTGCCCTTCCAGTGCTTCGAGCCGACGAGCGACGCCTCTGGGACGGTGCCCCCGCCTTTCGAGCGCGGCTGCAGCACGTCGCCCATCCCAGACGACGAGTCCGTGAGCCGAATGAACTCGTGGTCCCGGTTGTGCTTGTCGCCCGTGTAGCACTCTGCGCACAGGTCATAGTTCGGGCACGTGAAGCACTTGAAGCGGTACCCGCGCAGCGGACTCATGTCGCACCCGTCGCACCGCACGCTCGAATGGACGATCGCTGCGCTTGCTGCTGCCGCGTCCTCCTCGGCTGCCACCGTCGGCGGCTTCTCTTCGGTCGCCGGCGGCTCGAGCTGCATACTCAAGTAGCTGATGTCGGGCTCCGACACTTTCTCGATCGCGACGCTGATCTTTGAGATCGCGTCTTCGTTCAGCAGCACGAGCGTGTGAAACTGCTCGTCGTCGGCGCTGCTGCTGCTCGCGTCCGAGCTGGGAGGGAGTAGCGCCACCAGCTCCCCCACTCGCTCGATCAGGAGACGCGGGAGATCGCGGCCGAGCATAATCCACTCGGTCTGGGCGCCTCGCCCGCGCACCGCGACCTTGAGATCAAAGATCCTGTCGCCGCATATGCGGACGATCTTGCGGCACATCCTCGTGCCGCTGATACTCACTGACACGGGGATTCCCGGCCGCACGAGAAGGTTTAGCGCGCGTTCGCTCCACCACGCAGCTTCTTCCTTGGTCTTGAACAGCGGGCCGAGCGCTTTCATCGCCACGCTGAGCAAGCGGCTCATCATCGTGATCGCGTCTTTGCTCGATGCTGCGTGTCCGCTGTCAGCGACGCTCTCGTACGACGTGTAGAGCACGCGAGCAGCGTGGCTGACAGCGCTTAACGCGCTCCCCCGACGCTCTTCAGTAACGACACTCTCTGAGTGCAGGAGACCGTAGCCTCGCTCCTGGAGCAGCCGGTGCAGGACCCACGACACGTTGCGCATCTGCGAGACCGCACCGGCCGCCGCTGTTCCCGCGCTGCGTCGCCCGGCAGCGTCGATCTGAAGCAGCAACTGCGACGACCGATCGAGGCCGTGCAGGACCTGCTCTTCCGAGTGTGGCCGCGTCGAGCAAAACGCGTCCGCCGACGCGATGCAGCGCAGCATGAGCGACCGCGAGCTGTCGGCCGCCAGCCGCGCGTTCAAGGCGTGGCTTTGTTGCAACCTGGAGCCACGAGCCACGAGCGTTAGTTAGTTTTGCTGCTGCTCTCTCCCCATCCATCCCTTTCCATCACGCAAGCAACGAGCACGTACAGAGCATCAAACTCGCTGAGAAGAGCGCTATCGCCGAGCAGACAGCCATGCAAGTAGTCGGGCTCTCCCGAGCTCGCGCACGAGAGCGCGACGAGCCCGCGACCGACGAACCAGCTCGCGAGCTCAACGCTCTCGACGCCTGCTAGAGCCGACACGGACAAGTGGAAGCCAGCGATGCGGTCGCGCAGGCGCCGCGAGTGGATCTGCGCGCAGTCCGAGATCGCCGACGCAGACAGCGCGCAGCGGAAGAACTCTCCTGCTGTCGCGACGCGGTGCCGCGGACGGTCCCCGTTGGTCCGCTCCACCGCGCTCTCGCTCTTGTCGCCGCTGCTATCGAATGACGACTCGCTCGCTCCAGCTGCCAGCTTCTCTTTCGTGTACCGAGCCAGCAGCAGCTGCGCTTTGTCCATTGCGTCCTTCGCAGCGAGCTCGTACGAGCTCGCACACCGCGCGGCGATACCCTCGCTTCGTTCCGGCGGGGGCGACTCTGGGCGCTGCAGCTGGGCGTGCAGCTTCGTGATGCTCCCATTCACGTCGCTGGCGTGGAACGCGACACTCTGGAGCTCGCACAGCTCACGCAGCCGGTCGAGGCTGTCGCCGTACCGCTCCTTCATGTCGTCGAGCGACATGCTGTCCTCTTGCAAGTAGTGCCACTCATTCAGCAACTGCACGTGACGGATCATCCACTGCTCGACGCGCTGGAGCTCCGTCGCGATGCTCTGGAGCTCGCCTCGCGTCGCTTCGGTAAACTGCGCGGATGGGTTCCTCACCACGCCTGCAACTGCTGCCAGCACCGCTGTGTCCGCTTGAGCCACGAGCACGGTCGCGACAGCGCTGAGCGCATCCGTCCACGTCGCACTCACGCTCGTCGTCGGCGACTTGTGCAAGCGAGTGAACTCTCCGAGCACCTTCAGCACGGCGCCACGCGCACCGCCCTCGGTGATCTCGCGCACGTGCGCGACGTGGCGGCGGCTCACTGGACAGAACAACTCGCGGGCGTTCAGCCACTTGCGGCACTGCTGCTCCACTGGCTGCACCGAAATGCTCTGCATCAGCTGCTCAGCGACCACGCTGCACGCGCTCGCGACGCCGCCGCTCACGTCGCCGAGCCACGACGTCGGCGGCGGCGCGAACAGCCCGCGCACTGTGCAGCGCAGTCCCCAGCGCTGCTTCTCACTCGCGTTCGCATTGTCGCGGGCCTGCGACGTCGCGCAGAGCATGACGGTCGCAGTGTCGCCAACAATCGACAGCCCTTGCGTCGGCCAGTTCCCGTGCACATACGAGCCGAAGAAACAGCCACCGCTGTCGCCGATCCCGCCGTCCGCGAACGCCATCCGGTCGCTGTTGAACCACGCGCGGCCGGGCGTGATGAACACAAAGTCCGCCTCGCCGCTCGTGCCACTGCGCGGGTCAAAGTCGATGTGAAGCACACTCGCGCCGGGGACACGCACGACGCGCCGGAACGACGACTGCGACTGGTTGTACGGGTGCGGCGTCTCGACGACCTGGTCCCCGTCGAAGAACGCGTCGCTCGCGTCGAGCGACGCCGTCGAGCCACCTGTCACGATCGTCTCCTGGCCGCTGCCGCCGGCGCCGACACACGCGCACTTGTCGAGCGCTTTCAGCAAGTCCGCGAGCCCGTGACGCACTTTCGTCGATACCAACGCCGGGTAATTCGAGACCGTGGTCATGACAAGCGGCAGGATCGTGCCAATCACCGACGCGTGCAAGTCCGAGACCGCGACTACCGCCGAGCGCTCGCCGATCGGTGTTAGCAGGTCGGAGCACGCTCGAAGGCACGAGAGCGCGAACGTGTTGAACAGCTCGACGGGCGTGACGCGCGACCCGCTCTCCTTCAGCTTCGTCTTGGGCTCGACCGGCTCGTCCTTCTCGCAGTACAGCCGCACGCTGCAGTAGTTCATCAGCGAGTGCAGCGCTTTCGTCACGATCGTCACCTTCGTCACGCCGTAGCCGCCGCGCAAACCCCGGGACGCCAAGTGCTTGAACTCCAGCGTCGAGAGCTTAAACAGCGTGGATACGAGCCGCGTGAACTCCTCAAAGTCCAGCGGCACGAAGTCCGCGATGTCGACTCGGCTCGCGTCCGTCGGACAACAGAGCAGCGCTTGGAGCAGACTGTACGCACACTCGTGTTCGCCCTCGAACCGCGTCACGTCGTCGTGCGCTGACTGGCTGACTGGCAAGACGGACGGATCACGCTCCGCGGCAGCGGCTATCGCGTCGCCGACCTCGAGCAGCATCGTCGACTTCTTCTCGCGGCAGAACAAGCCCTTTCGCATCCCCCACGACAGTGCTGTTTGCGCCGCCGAGCGCACTCTCGACGCGAGCTGCGGTCCCAACAGATCACCACGAACACGGTCGACGCGCGAGAGCGAGCTCTCGCCGCGCGCCAACTCGAGGAGCACGCGTTCTGCGCCGCGGCACAGCGCGTTCGCGTCCGGGTCGTCGCACTCGCCCGCGAGACTCAGACCAGCGTAGTCGACCTCGCTCAGCCACTCGCCCAGGAGGCACAGGACATCCTTGAGCATGCCGCCGCCGCCATGCACTTGCTCGCCGCACGCCACGAGAGCTCGAAAGAGATGCAGCACGCCGTCGTCCTGAAAGTCGACGCAGAACGGGATGAAGTAGCCAGGCGGGTCGCGCTGCCCGATCTCCTCGAGCATCTTGATTCGGCCGCGGATGTTCTTGATCCGGCGCGCCTTGGACTTCTGAGTGCTGCTCGCGTGGCTGTCTCCAACCGCGGCGGACTTCGCGCTCGCCCCCGCGCTCGGTTCCCGCTCGGTGTGGAACAGAATGTCCTGCAGCCCGGCCCTCGCGTGCTTGTACGCAGGCAGCGACCAGCGTTGGAGCATCAGCAGGTGGAGCTGCGCAAACAGTGCCTCGCCCATGTCGCCCAGCGTCGTCGTCGCGCTGAGCTCGCTGCATGACCGCTCGATGAGACTCGACTCTGCGCGCTGCGCTGGGTCCACGTACACCTCCAAGCAGTTCAGGTAGCCAGAGTAGACGAGAATGTGGCCGCTACTCCGGTCGACGCACGTCGGCGAGCCGGCAGGAACGCCCTTGAGCAGCACCGGCAGCGCTTCGTTCTCACGTGACAGCAACGCCCCCGTCGCGGCCGAGAAGAACCACGCTGCGTCGCAGGACGTCGCGGCTCGCTTCGCCTTCTCGCTTTGGCTCTCGGTCGGCGCGTACAGGCCCGGCGGAGACACGATGCAGAGCTGCCCGCTGCTCATGTAGAACGAGCCGGCCACGAGCAGCACAGGGTCGAGCGCGCCCGAGCCCGCTTTCACTTCAAGAGGCACAGCCGACGTCGTCGGCACCAGAAACTGCTTCCGGAGGTCGCCCGCGCAGCTGTCGATCCAGACACACGCTTCGTTCAGCGAAAAGTTGTTGCGGCGAAGCGCGATGAGGCACTCCTTGCGGGTGTACAGTCCACCCCAGAAGCCTACGAGCTCGCTGACTAGGTCGTTCTCGACCTCTTTCGGGTCCATCGACGCGGTGGACGCCCGCTCGGGTGCTCCTGCAGCGCCGCTCTCTTCATCGTAAAACATGGACGCACGGAAGATCGCGAACGGGTTGCTCTCCGCACAAGAGGGCGGCGGCATCTCGAGCGGCGGCATCTCGAGCGGCGGCATCTCGAGCGGCGGTGTCTCAAGCGACGGCATCTCGGGAGATGACTCCTTCGGCAAGGCTGTCGCTGCTGAATCTGCTGTCTCAAGGGGTGTCGACTCGGTAGATGCGGCGTCAGAAGCCGACGCGTCGCTGGACGGGATCGAATCCCCGCGCACCCCACCGTCGATCTCCTCTTTGCTCTCGCTCGGTGCACTCGCTTCGCTCTCCGCCACTCCTGTGCCATCATCTGGAGACGTTACGGCGTCGATCGCAGCGGCACCTTCAGTGCCCTCCGAGCTCTTCATGACCATCACCGTCGAGCGCACGCACGACTCGCACAGGTCAAAGTCGCAGCCAGCGTCGCACCGAAAGCGCTTCGCCGCGTTGTTTCCGTCGCACGAGGCCAGTCCGCCGTCGCACATCCACGACGACTTGGCCGTGCACAGCGACAGCGAGTGTGCGTGCAGCGCGGACACGAGCGCGCTCTCGCCGACGCTCTCGTCGGCCGCGTCTCCCCCCGCCGCCTCTTTGCTGTCCGACTCCATCGCAGTGAGGTCGAGAAAGACGTCGATGTCCTCTTGGTCGAGCTCCATGGTCGAGACCAGCCGCGCGACGTCGTGGCGAAACAGCACGAACTGGTGGCGCGGCGTCGCTGCTGCCCCGCCACTCCCACTTGCGCCGCCCGCACCGCTGTTCTCGCCTGCCTTCGACGGAAGCGCCATACGCTTCACGATTTGATCGCCCTTGACGACCACAATCACGAGGTCGTAGCAGTCCTCAGCTCCCCAGCGATACGTGTTTACGCGCTGCGTCTTGCCCCACCGCACAGTCACACCGCTGCCAGGAACGCCGCCCCACGTGCTCACGCGCTCGACAGTCCCGACACTCCCTTCCGTCCCATCCTGGCTCCCCCACTTCCAGTCCGGTCCGCGCACGACGCGATCACCGATCTTGATCGCCACGTCAGCGGGGGTTCGAGGCACACTCTCGCTCTTCGCCTGTCCAGACTTGGTCGCCCGCGCGCCGAGAGGGTCGCGCGCAGTCTTGGCTTGCGGGCTCTTCTCGTTCCGGTCCGACGGCTTCGTCGGGTCAGCAGCGCGCTTGAACGTATCGACACATCGGATCGTGTATAGGTCCGCACCGTCCGTGAGCATCGCGTACACGCTGCTCTCGCTCACGCCTTTCGTGCCCACAGAGCGGTTCGGACTGAAATACAGCTCCTCGACGCGATGGAGATCATTCGTATCGATCCGGTCGACGCGGTTGCTCGGCATCACGATCGTCCGGCAGAACAGGAACTCGCCGATGCAGCACAGCCACGAGCGCTCGGCGTCTCGACTCCGCGTGTACGCGCGATTGTGCGCGTACACGTAGTCGCGGACAGTGTGCCCGTGGCCCGTCCCAATCTTGAAGAGCCCACTTCGCCCAAAGACGTAGAGAAACCGCCCGTCTGTCGCGAGCGCGTCGCTTGCCGACGGTTGGCACGCCGAGATCTTCCACTGTGACACCAGGCTGCGCGAGTACGTTGCGGCGAACGGCGGCTGCGAGCTCTGCTTCACGAGACGGCTCCAGTACGTCTCGAGCACGCTCTTCAAGCGCGGGCGAACGGCAGCGCTGTCGCCGAGCAGAGTGCCATGCCCGAGCGTCGCGAACTGCAGCGCCACGAGGCTCAGCAACGAGAACGACTGCAGCTGGACCCCCATGCCCAGCAGCGCAGCGAGGCCCGCGACCGCTTCTTCGGGCAGAACTTCCTGTCGGCGCACACTGCTCGCGCTGCTCGCCTGACGCAGGTCGACTGGATCGAGCGACGCGCGCACGCCCGACGCCTGCAGCAGCTCGAGAACGTCGCTGACAAACTGTCGGGTGTCCACTGGCTCGTACAGCAAGCTCGCTTCAGGGAGCTCTGCGAGCTTCAATAGGAACTCTGCGGTGTCGTCCACACTGCCCATCCACTGCAATGGGGATCGGAACGGCAGGTGCGGCCACTTGCGCGGGTGCAGCGGCGGCACGCACGTCTCGACCATGTCATCTCGGCGCGCAGCCCCCAGCAGCGCTGACGACGCCCCTGTCCCTGCTGCTGCCCCTGCTGCTGGAGCCGCCGACACTGGCGGTTCACCGTCTTTACGCGCGCTACTGGCCGCTGGATCCGCTGCAGGGACCTCCGACGCCTCCTCGAGCGCCGGCTCTGTCTCCAGCGCACGCTGGTAGCACACGCGCAGGAACTCGCAGCGCTTCCGGTACCGGTACGACTTGGCCGCGTGCGCGCGCCGCCCGAACGTCGCAATTGCGCTCAGTGCGCTCAGCCCGCGCTTGCGCTGACCCCGCTGCATCGGGGGGGATGGCGCCACGCTCGCGTCCTTCTCGACAGTGTCGTACGTCCCGTAGAGGTCGTCGAACGCGTCAAACACGTCGTCGTAGCGCGGCGCCGGGTCCGCGACGGCTTCGCTGCGGAGCGAGTTGCGCTTCGAGAGCGCCGACGCCGCGGCCCACGCACTCGGGCGCAGGCGCTTGCTGCTGCTTTTCCTCGCGGCGGCAGCGGCAGCAGCGGCTCGCGACGTTTTCTGCGCCGCTTCGCGCTCCTCGTCGTCGGCCTCGTCCTCTTCGTCGTCGTCTTCCTCCTCCTCGTCGTCTTCCTCCTCCTCGTCGTCTTCGTACTGCTCGTCGTCGTACTCGTCTTCGTACTCGTCGTATTCATCGCTCAGGTGCTCGTACTCGTCGTCCTCGCCCTCTCTGTCATCGGCAGCCGCCGCCACCGTGGCGGCGCGGCCATTGCTTCGCCCCGCGGCGTCCCCGTCGTCGGCGATGCGGATCGCGTTCGTGCGCAGCACGAGGTCGTCGTTGAAGAAGTGCACGGTCTCGTCAGAGTCGAGGAAGGGCGGCAGCGTCTTGCGCGCCGCTGTCGTCGTCACGCCCAGTGCGTCCCGCTGCTCGTCGGCGCCGCCACTGAGCGCGACCGTCGCGGAGCTGCGTCGCCTGCGCGGAGACGCGGCCATTTTTTTTTCGCTGCTCGCGTCGAGATGGTGGGTCCGAAGGTCGTGGTGGTGGCGCTCGAAGCAGATCGCCCGAGCGAGCGAACGACGCGCGCAGCAGGGAGGGAGCGTCGCCTCAACGCAACTTGTCCGTCTCCAGGCGGCCGTCGGGTCGGCTGGCAAGAGCGAAAATCTCAAATGAGAAGCTCGTTTGTTCTTCTTTTTGTTCGGTTTGGCGGGTTGAAGCCGCGTACAGTAGTGGCTGATTTTTTGCACTATTGGGATACACTGTCTTTGTACAGTTTTCAAAGTTTATAACAACACATCGGGTTCAAAACGATTCCATTCTATCTAAAAATATCCATTTTACATTTCCATTAGCTAACTCGATTTGACTATGCTGTAATGGACACTACTCGATCATTCTATCCTCCCTTTCAAAACCGCACTTTAGTGCGATTCATTGTAAGCACGCCCACAACGCAACCGCGAGCAAGCAAGCGCACGAGCCTGCCAGGCGCAACGATGGATCCCGCGCGACCGCCGCCGAAGAGCGAACCGGACGCCTCTCCTCCGCCACCTCCGCCGCCACCCTCCGCACCGCCACCGCCTCCTACCACGTCTCCCGCAAAACCGACCGCGAAGACGAGTGGAGGTGCGGCGTCCCCGGCGCCGCCGCCGTCCCCCGCCGCCGCACCACCAGCCAGCAACAGCAGTAGTAGTAGTACCAGCAGTAGCATCGCGGCACCGACGCCGGCGTCCAAGCTCCTGAACCACCAGCCGCTCGACGCGCCGGACGAGCTGGATCGAAAGTGGTATGCGCACTTTTATCACATGCAGAAGGCGCTGCACGGGAAGGACGAAGCGGCGTCGCTCGCGGCGTTGCGTCCGCCGCCGCCGCCGCCGCCTGCCTCGTCCCCTGGCGCCGATAGCGCGCCGCCGCCGCCGCTGTCGTTCCAGCCCGACGTCGCGCTGCTGTACGCGATCATCACAGAGCCGCCGCTCGCGAAGCAGTACTTGCGGTACCTCACGGCCGTCGCGGGCGCCTCCGACAGCTACAAGAACTGCATCGGCTGGCTCCAGAAGCTCGTGGACCTCAAGTTCGTCAAGTTGCTCGTGTCGTGCCGCAGCCAGCTGCTCTGGCTCGTGCGCGAGTTCGTGCACGTGAACGTCCCGGGCGTCGACAAGGTCATCGTCTGTCTCTTGCGGTACCTCCCGGGCGGCGACCCGAGCCGCACGACCGTCTGGCTCGCGTCGTCCATCATTCGCATCCTGATCGAGCACGAGGCGTGGCTGCTGGCGAACTCGAGCCTCATCCCGTTCGTCTTTCACACATTCGCGCGCATCACGGTCGACCACACGGCGGCGCCGCACGCGAACCTGCTCAAGCAGGAGACCGACTTGTGCGCGACGCTCTGGAGCCGGCGCCAAGGAGACGTCGCGCAGCTCGGCCGCGAGCTCGTGCGCGTGATGAACGACGCGAAAGACGTACGTGCCTGGCAGCGACGGGGCTGCGTTGATGGAGGAAAGCGCTGCGTTCGTTGTGTGAACTCATGCGCTGTGGCTGTCGATCGTTGGTTCACACACGCGACAGATCCCCGGGATGAACAGCCTCTGGAAGCAGCTGCGCAGCGTGCGGGATGACGTCGAGAAGGACGCGGGCGTGTTCTCGGTCGCGCAGCTTATGGCGACCCCGACGCCGCCCAAGTATCTCGCATTCCGCCTCAGTCCGAAGATGGAGGAGTACCTGATCTTCATGATGGTGAGGACTGGTGGTTCGGAGGAGGATTGTGTCGTCCAGGTGCTGCTGTGTTGTGTGCGACAGGCGGGTCGACATGGACTGAAGCGTTCGTTTGGCTACACACGCAGGAGCGCGTCCAAGTGGGATCGGTTCATCGGTACCAGAAGTGGTTCGCGTCACACTTCCTGAGCAGCGCGGGGTCGGATGCGCTCGTGCCGGACCTGGTGCGCTACATCTGCGCCGTGCATCACCCTTCGAACCAGATCCTGGGCTCGAAGGTCACCCCGCGCTACCACATCCTAGGATGGCTCTACTTGCTCTGGTACGTCGCTTGATACGCTGTGCGCTGAGATCTCTGAGCGAAGCGATGGCAGTGGGCTCACCTGTGCGTCTCTGGATGATAATACCGCAGCAAGAGCCCCACCGCGCTCGCTCGCGCCCAACTCGCAATGTTCTTCGACTTTCTCTACTTCAAGCCCAGCGACAACGTGATGAGTGTCGAGCCGACCATCCTGCTCATGGTACGTAGACTGCGCAAAGTGTCGATCAGCGCCGCCATCTCGACTTCGACAGCGTCGTGGACGCACTTCTCACCCAATATGCGCGTGCGTCCCGTTCCCAGGTGAAGTCGGTGAAGAGCCACCCGACGATGTCGCTCGCCATGGTCCAGTTCCTCGTGTTCGCGGTCGAGAAGTTTGCTGCGTCGGCGACCAACCGCGTGCTGATGCAGAAAGGAGTGTCGACAGCTTTCTCCGTGGCACTCAAGGTCGGCGTCGTCCCGTCGATCCTGCCGCTCCAGTCATTCCCTGTGCTCGAGTCGAGCTCTCCCGAGCTCAAGTCTGAGCTGCATCGCATCTTCCCCGAGCACTTCCCGTCTCCTGAGAACATCCAAGCGCAGGCGCCGTCTCCGCATCGGAGTCCAGCGCACGTGTCAGCGGGCAGCAGCCCGTCGAACTTCCACTCGCCGTTGTCCCACGGCTACGCGGGCGAGAGTCCGGTGCACAGCAGTCCGTTCGAGGCCGGGAGTCCTACGACGTCCCCGAGTCGCAGCCCCTCGCACTCGGAGTCGAGCGTGGCGTCCGGATCCGCGCCGTCCGACGCGACGTCGCTCAGCTCGTCGTCGTTCCTGCCTGATAACCAGCAGTCGCCAGAGCCGAGCGCCGACATGGCGACGCCAGGCGGACTGGCGGACGGATCTGCTCTCGGGTCGTTGGGGACAGCCGAGGTGCCGGCGAGCCTGCTCGTTCTTGGCGGCGAGGACTTCAAGAATTTCCAGGAGATGCTCCCCGAGCCGGGCTCGCGCCCGACCGAGGGCTTCTTGGAGTGCCTCAACGACATTCTCATCTCGTGGATCCGGCAGGACAACGCGGTCGAGCTCGCCGCGCCACTCGGCGCGTATCTGCACGCGTCGCTCGAGAAGATCATCGTGTCGTCGAAGATCGGGCTGAGCGAGTCCCCCAAGGCGACGTGCGCCGGCGTGCTCGACTCGATGCTCGACCAGGTGCTGAGCGAGTCGCAGGAGATGTTCGTGCCGTTCCTGCACGCAATGTACGCGCGTGACATTACGATGAGCTTCCGGCTGCTCGCGTTCTGCTGCGCGCGCGCGAGCGAGGCGAAGAGTGTGGACGCGGTGCTGGCGCCGTACGCGGCGTTCTTGGACTCGATCGGCGGGAGCCTCACACACAACATTGTCAAGGACCTGACGCTGAGCCAGCACATCGACGACGCGCGCGCGCTCGCATGCTCGCTGCTGGACGCGCCCGTGTTGTCGTCGTCGGCGGCGTCGTCGACGACGACAACGACAACGAGCCGCGCGAAGGACGAGGTCGGCGCGGTCGAGGCGACCGTGCTCTTCATCACGCCGTACCTGTTCGCGCACATGCACCACCCGAGCCTCGGGAAGGTCATGGCGCGCAGCGAGACGCTCGTGCAGCTCGTACTGGGCTTCGCGACGCCGTCGATGCTCCATGCCCTCTGTGCGCGCGTGATGCGCCAGGAGTTCGCGGTCTTCCGCCACCGGCTCGCGAACGTGCTCGTGTCGTCGCTCCAGTGGAGCTCGTGGGAGCAGGTTGGCATGTGGGATCTCGTGCTGGCCGAGGCGCAGGCGGCCCCAGCGGCGGCGGCAGCGACCGAGAAGACGTTCCTCGCGGCCGCGCGCAAAGTGCTCGCGTGCATCAACCCGAAGGAGAACGCCGAGGCCATGAGCGGGCTGCTCAAGTGCCTCGTGCTCTTCCGCCCGGACGCGAGCGTGCTGCAGGCGCTGTTCAGGCTCCCGAACGTGTACGAAGACTTCCCGCTCGCCGTGCTCTCGTGCTGGATCGAGCGGTGCCCGGACGCCGTGAAGAGCTACGTTGTGGCAACGGCAGCGGTCGCCCAGCAGCAGCAGCAGGCGAGCGGCGCCGACGGGACGAAAGAGATGGACGAGATCCTCGGCAAGCTCGAGCGCCTGCAGTCCCGACGCGCAGCGACTGCGGCCAGCAAGCGGCTTAGCGCGAGCGCGTCGTCCGCTGTCGGCGCGCTGCTGTTAAGTGACGAGGCGGTCGCGTCGACAGTCCGGAAGATCGTGGCGCGCGAGAGCGGCGGCGCGCGCGGCGGCGGGTTCCCAGCGCTCGCGAAGCTGCTGGAGGAGCACGCGAAGGCGCCGTCGGCGTCCGACAGCAGCAGCAGCAGCCATGCGGAGCGCGAGCGAAGCGACGGTGACGAGCAGCCGGCGAGCAAGAAGCAGCGCGTCGACAAGTAAGTAGCTCTCGTAGCCAGCAGCACGATTGTGATTTGTTACGCCACAAATTGTTTTCGTCGCCGTGATCTGTCCAATCGACATTTTCATAGTGCAACCAAGTACAGACTGGACTGTGTGTCTACATGTGTAATTTCTGACGCGAGTCTGAAAAGTGAGGGTCCCACATTCGCCGAACACACACAGAAGAGAAGCACGCACGCGGCAGGACCAGACAGGAAGCGCGCGCGTGTCGACCCGGCGGCCACAATGGGGATCATGTTTTCCAAGGTGTTCGCGTCGCT
>SMMQ01002731.1:1476-12249 GCA_008271595.1 [Pythium] brassicae (nom. inval.) | reverse complement strand
GGGGGGGGGGGGGGGGGGGGGGGGGGGGGGGGGCATTCGAGGGGGTTTGAACACTCGCCCAAAGGCTGAGTGGACGAAATCCGCCGAAACCCGACGTGTATATGAAAAACTGTATGGTTTGAACCCGTCCAATATCCTCTGAACCATTCTCTATTGGCCCGACCAAACCTTGTGAACTACAGTCAACTCACCGGACCACCTAAAGTGAGAATTTGGGTCGCGTAAAATATCTTTTTTTGGGCAATCAGCTTTTGAAGGAAAACCGTTTTGAAAGGTTTTAGGTGGGTGACAGCATAGTATACTTTTGATTGGGAAATAGATTTAGCCTGGCACAAAAAGCAAATCACGAGATACACTACTTTAAGTACTAAAAATACGCGAATTCCACTGAATTCAAGGGAGCTTCGAATTTAGTGAAGTTCACGGATTTTTTTATTTGTCCGGGTTCCGGAACCTTTATGTTCATTCAAAATTTACGAGTTTTTATACTGGTAACAGGTGCAGTAGTGGGTATCATTCGGACTCAGTTGTGATTTCAGACACCGGTACTGTGTTACCGAATAACACATGTCAAACATTCCTATGTAGAGGAGCGTAGGCGATATGTGCAAACTTGGGCACTAAGGCACTCAGAGATTAGGATATTAGTTGTGATTTCAGCAAGCCACGAGATATTTTGAGCATGCTGAGTTTTAAATTCCATTGTAATTTCTAAAATGAACGGAATTTTTATTTGCCCGGAATCCAGAACCTTTAAAATATTTCGTGAATTGCTTTGAATTCAGTGGTATTTCTGGAATCCAAGGATTTTTTATTCGTCCAGATTCCGGAAGTTCCAGAATCTGGACGAAAACCCCAGGTTTCTCAACATCATTATTTACATAGTCTGTGGTACACATTTAGTTTATTTCAAAGATTTGAAATTCAAACTTTGAATACAAATGTGAAATGTAAAAATCATTCTGATTACTCTACATTTAGAATAATTGTTCAACATATATTTAAGAATCATTCTGATTACTTTACATTTAAAATAATTGTTCAATTTATATTTAAGAATCATTCTGATTACTCTACATCTCCTGTAAAGCCCGAGGTTGTGGGGACCCTTAGGATTCATTTCAGATTTCCGAAAATCAAGAGATTATTCCCTTCCTAAACATGATCCCCAGCTTAAGAAATTTGATGTGAATATGTAAATTGATAACACCGCCTCCCCAAATTGCATGGTTAGCGAAAACAAATCCAAGTACATAGATTTTACATATTGTTTTATTGAGGATATTTTAAAAAAAGACGCACGAGAGGTGATTCCCACTATCTCGGAACCCGAGGTAGTGGGAATCACCTCTCGTGCGTCTTTTTTGAAAATATTTTACAGGTCTCTGGGATTTTCCCAGAGTTATTCCGAGATCTGACTTGGTCTACTACTTCTGAGCTTATTATTCACCTGATATTTGACTGTTCAGGCAACCTTCATGCCACCTTTTATCAATATTTGAAGGATTTTTCTCGAAAAGTCAGAGAACTGAACATAAATTCATGTCGTCCGAAGAGGTTCACGTCTGTCTTCGGAAGATATCACTCTAGATTAATTTCTTACCGGAAACATTCAAGCCACATTCATAAATTGACATAATAATCGGTCATAAACTATACGTTTTGGGCTAGGATATTGCTCGTTTGGGTGTGGTAGACAATATTCTCCCTTGTGCAGAAATGTCTGTCCTCAGTAGATATCCCGTAATATTCGATTTACATTTCCGACTATGCATCTATCTGCTCTTGTATATGAAGGTGTAGAATTCTACAGTCACTATCTTCTTACAACAACAAAAGCATTTGCGTCACTGTCTGTCTCTGTGCAACTTCAGGCCCACAATGAGAGGAGGATACTGTACTTTGTGGCGACTGCCCTTTCATCATCGAGGCCATCATGCTATTCGACAGGCCTAAATTCCAGAGCTTCACCAGGCACAGCACGGTATTGTATATACATAACTTGACATTGTCCGGTGTCTGTCCCAACAAGGGACTATAACGCTTAATTTTTTTGCAATTCTAAATAGTTTGTTCGGGATGGCACCATACATACACAGGGAAAACGTAAACATTTGGGTTATTCATCGCAGGTTTTCCTCCAATTTATCCCTATTAAGGAGAATCTCTAATTACAAGGGTACCTGTGGAAGGACATGCGAATACAGAGAGAGATACGAAGTTAGCGTGGGAGAACTAGCGAGCGAGCAACGTAAAGTTTGGCACAATATAAGTGAAAAGAAAGAAAAGGACAGGGGAGCACGACGGGGAGTTAATGGAGAACGATTTTGAAGCGAGAGAGTGTGTGAGATGTTGCAGAAATTCAGTATTTTGAGCACTGCGGGGTCTAAAAATAGCCAATTTGGTGAGAAAGCCCGTGCATTTGATCGAAATCTGTGAGACCTCAGCTAGCTGCAATTGGCTGGATTGTGTTGAACTCAACTGCCCACTGCTGGCGTTACCTCTGGAACCAAATGCGAGATAACCACTCCAGCTGACAGAGAGCGGACGTCACAAGCTCTCACACACATTCGCGACTTCACCGCCTCACACATACAAGTCTTTAGCAACCGCACTGTTCAAAGCCACCTCTCACTCGCTCGCTACCTCCAGCAACCCAACTTCGCTACCGCTCATTCGCGCTCATTTGTCGTCTTCACCACGCTTGCGCTTGCGGAAGCGAATGTGCTTCCGCATATCTGGCGGGATTGCCTAACCATTCTTCCACCTCTCGTGCCACATCTCGCTGCATGTGAGCTTGTTGCGGGTGCTTGATCAGCGGACACGGTTGAAAGGCGGGGTATGCCCGTCATGCTAGCCACTGCAAGCTATGCAGAAATAGCTCGTCTCCAGACCTTTTTTCGTGTCAGCATCGTCGTCGACGACTTCGACATCGACATCCAGACCCGCCTTCTTAGCATCACGACGGCTGTCTTTGCGCTTCTGTTTGCGCGCGTGATTGTCCGCGCTGTTGTATGTCAAAAACGTTGCACGAGTGCTGGTGGCGCTTTTGTTGCATATCAGCAGTGTAGAACTCGTCAGTGTTGACAAGCGTGTGGCTGCTGGCGGCGGGCGGTATCGTCACGAGGTCTTCAGCGTTCATGTTGTGCTCGAAGTCGCGCGGCTTCGAGCCCGAGCAGTTCGTCGTGCAGCTTGCGCAGGGTCTCGGCATGCGTCGGCATTTTCCCTCCTTTGCGATGCATGGTGAGCTTGCGCACGATGAAGCCGTTTGTCACGGTGATGTCGACATGCCCCACGAACAGCGTTTGTACAGTCGAATTTGATTACGCACGCCCACTCAACCCATGCCGATGTGGTAGCTGGTGACAAGCTGCAGGAATGGAACATTCGTTTTGCTATCGTTTGTCTCTTTCCGCGTCACACTTGCGAGCTCGGTTCTGAACTCCGTTGCCAGGAAGTTCACGGGCCGCAAGTCCATCTACGACACCGTGATCAGCTCTGGCGACGTGGGATACTGAGCGATGCGAGAAATGCCACGCTGCATGTTTTTGGGTCGTTTTTCCTGCTTGTATGTGGTCTCATGGCACCACCCCAGCAAATACGCCCGCCCAGTGCTGATGTGATAGAGCCCCATCGACCACATCGTGGGCGGCAGCGCAAACGACGAGTGATAGATGTCCATGATCACCAGTCGATCCTTCGCTTGTCCTTTCAGTACGTGTCCGAGGTTACGAACGACTACGCCTGGACCGACGTGCGTCTCCACATAGGTCCCTTTCCCGCAGTAAACTTTGGTCCGGTACAATACAGAGAAGAGCGTTAGACATCGCAGAGTACGACGGATGATACAGAATAACACGACATCGCGCCTCGCGCAGTATACCGTCTCTGCCGAACACGTGAGGAAGAACTTCGAGCCCCGTTTCGTCGGCTTGTCCATCATGTACACGCGCATCGGGTTGTACTGGCTCCTACTCGGCACCATCCCATCATCGAACGAGATGGGTTTTTTTTTATCGAGGCGATTCCCGCGCCTAAACTTCTTATGGAGCGCTTGGATGGTTAGTCTGATCTTCCACGCCTTACCTTCTGCTACGCTACTACTGGAGTTGTGGTTTTGAAGTGCAAAAACAATGCGAGATGCCCTGGAACCACCTCTCCACCAATACGCGACTCAATGTGCCTAGGGGATGGCGCCTCCACTACCAGTAGACCAGTGCCTCCGCAGACCGTCCTTCCGCGGATTTAGGGAGTGCGCAACCAGCACCATGATATATCGTGCCAGCTCGTGCGGTTGGGAGGCGCGGATATTGTCGATATTGTCAACAAACAGCTCGAGTGACGGAACCGCGCTGACCAACCCCGCGTAGTGCTGCTGTACTTCGCGGTCGCGCAAACGGCCCGCCATGTCCGGAATACGCTGTGTGCGGTGGCGGTGGCAGCCGTCTCGTCCGCGATGCGCTTCCACAGTAGCTTGGGCAGGAAGTAGAATGGTGTTCCAAGCGGAGAATCTACAAACGCGATCGCCGATCTTGGTGGTCCGACAGTGTCGGAGTAGCTGTCCGCTGCAGCTTGGATAATAAGGTTGCCTACACCACAAGCAAGCAGTCGTTTCCTCTTCTTCTGTCTCATCCAGGGTTGGTTCACTTACTGATGTGCTGATCGTCGTAACCCTCCCAGTCTGTCGCGGACAAGTTTCGCAGGTACACGTCGCCGAAGCCGAACGCCACGGTGTCGTCCTCGTTCGACGGCTTATCTGAGCTGGCTACCTTGATGTTCTCGTTAATGACTGCTTCAACCTTGCCGCTGATGTAGCCGCTCAAGCCATCATCATTGTTCAACTTGATGGATTCGCCGCCAATATCGAAGTCGCCATTCGGGTCGCTGTCGAATAGGTCCTCCCCATCAATGCGTCCATGTAGGTGTTGTTGTCGAAGGGAGCGGTGTGACCCACCTCGCTGGCGCCTCCATGCCTGTATGGGGCGATTTCATTTCCGTTGTTGCTATCATCACCTTCATTCGTCTCTGACTCGCTGTCAACTGCAATTCCAGAAACTACATATCAGCTCTCGATCCTCTCTCGCAAACACGGATTCTTCAGAATCATGCACATACCTGATTCGACGACAGCGGAAAGGGCTCAGAGTGGTGTGGCGCGCTGTGCAACCAACACTGCGTGCGTGTCTGCGAGCAGAGCGAGCGAATGTTGTCGTCTTGTCGTCCGTGATGACGAGGCGTCATCCGCAGCAGGCAGCACGTGTGGAAGCCCTGGTGCGGGAGTCGACGCATGCGCTGGTGTAGGTATTGTCGCTGGCGCTGGCTCGGGAGTCGGCGCCGGTGCAGGCGATGGCGCTGGCGCTGGTGGTGATGCAGACGTGGGTGCAGGCGCGGGTGCTGGCGCTCGTGCTGGCGTTGGTACTGGCGCAGGGGGCCAGCACGGAAGTCAGCGTTGGCGCTGATATGGGAGTCAGCGCAGATGTTGGCGCTGGCGCAGGATCGGTAGTCAGCGTTGGCGCAGGATCGGTAGTCAGCGTTGGCGCTGGTGCGTAAGTCGGCGCAGATGCTGACCCTGGTGCTGGCGCTAGTGGTGGAGCTGGTGCAGGAGGCGGTGTTTACGCTGGTTTGGCGTCAGCGGTCTCCTATGTGTGGGCGCCACCGCAGAGAGCGCGGCTGACACGTTTAAAGCAGCGATGCCAAGCTACAGGAAACCATGCCTCTGTGCGTACTGTAGAAGTGCCGGTTAGAATGCCGAATGCGCTTGAAATCGTACAAGTCCACCGACGTACCAATGAAGTAGTCATCACCTTTAACCGCATCACCACCGTATCTCGTTCGGAATTATGTGAAGTCGATCGACAGGCCGCTTGGGCGTCTCGACATCAATTCACCTCGAGAGAGCACACGCCATAGCTCAGCGGACGTCTTCAGCGGGCACAGGCGGCGTTCGAGTGCCTGAGAGAGTGAGCAGGAAGAGCGGGGATTCGGCGCGAGACAGAGCTTTACCTGCAAAGGCATATCGCTCCCCACCTCCTTGAGTGTGACAGAAAACGACTTGCGGTGGTTGGATGGATCGATGGTCATTACAAACTTTCGTATGCAGAAAAACCACGCGAAAAAGGTAGTTCTGTACATGCTCCATTTCATCTATTTAAATTTCTTATTCTGTAGAATACAGAATACGAAACTAGGGGGCTGAAGTATGAATATTACCGCTCGACCCCGTAGCTGAATGAACCTCGCCAACAACAACATAAGCTAGTGTGACATAGTGGGTTCACTCGCGCGCGCTGTCGGCTGCAGTATCCGGACGCAAACCAGCTATCCGGATATCCTGCCGTGCCGGGTCGCCAATTTTGCGTATTGTATTTTGTAGGTTAGTGTGCACCACATTACGATCACTTTTAGGAAACTATTACTTTTGGTAGACCACCCACTATTAAGTTGGAGGGTTCGTGTTTTAAGGGCTGGCCACACAGCAGGCTGAACAATTCAGAACCCATTTCTCCTTCACTACCGCAACTGCTCTCGCTGCAGCCCCCAAGCAAGGGTCCGACTGGTAAGTCTGCGTGTCTGTGTGGGCGTAGCATGCCAGGTCGGGTTCCGTTTGAGTGCTGTCTGGGTGCGCACTAGTGCGAGTGAGTGTCTAGCGGGGCTCAAATCCATATTATCGGAGTCTTGGCTAAGCCGAACCAGTAGTTCATATCGTGTGCCCATACGCGCTTGTGCGACCACCATAAGGGAGTAGCTGAGTGGAGTTTCATATCAAAGAGTGGAGTGTGCATCTGGGCCAGCAAGAGAGCCGAGTGTTCAGAGGAGTGAGCGGAGTGAAGTGTGCAGCTGAGCCGGCAAGGGAGCCGATTGTCCAGCTGAATGTGTTGTATGGAAGTTTGCAAGGTGTACTGAAGTGGACAACAGTGTCCTTCGTACTGCCGCCCGAGATCAGCCTGTGCACGAGTTGCCAGGCGTCGACCAAGAGGTCCGGTTAAGCCTAAAGGCCCAGTCGTCGGCCGGGTGTCTATTGGAGGCGAGGGTCCCCCAGCATCGGCAAGTGTTAGCCCCCTGACCTTGACTGCGTGCATATCTGCGTGTGTGTGCGGCTGCAAGGTTGACCCACAGGAGAGTGGCCCAGGTGTGGCCGTGACGATGGGGTAGTGAACGGCCAGCCTAGTTGTCCAAGTAACCCCCAGATCCAAAGGACGAAAGGAAGCACTGCATGCGGTACTGACCAATCAGAAGAAAAGCGTGCTACTTCATCACAAAAGGTTTGATCCCATTGTAATGTAAAGAAGAAAAGCGCGTCACATCATCACAAAGGTTTGATCCCATTGTAATGTTAATTGCACGCCGGTCGCGCTGGTCGCAACGAGCTAATCACACGCTCGCCGGAATCCGTTTTCGCTGTTGCCCATTTGCTGGCACGCGTATTGTGTCCTACATACTCACGCTCCACTCTCTCACGCACTGGCTGTATGTTGCTACCTGCATGTGTCGATATTGTTGATTTGTGAGTATTACTCACACACTCGCTGCTTGCGTCTAGCCGACTGCGTGTTACTGGGCTGGGTTGCTGCGGAAGCTGTGAGTGGCAGTGGCTCTGCAACGCAGCAACACACTGGCCAACACTGTCATATTGGTTGGCAGCATTGATGAATACACGTTTAAGCATGGTATGTGGTGTGTTGTTCACTGTTGCTTAGTCAGACTCAAATGTCGGGATTATACACGCTATAAGACGTTTGCGTTTGTGTCTTCAGTTGATCTCGTCTCTCTTTTTCATTCATGGGTGTGTTTTGAGCTGTTCAAACCTTCAAATAGGACGTCTGTGATCTTTTTCAGACATTAATGTAAACGTTAAAGTTAACGTCTTCTCAATTTAACTTCAACGCTGGCGTTCAAGCTTCACTACTTGACGTCGACATCATTACAGATGAGTTGAAGCAGGAAGGTCCAGTCTCTATAATTGGCCCACTGGACAAACCTGTATCTTCTAATCACAATATTGTTGTAAAATCTCTTGGCCTGCCAAACATATAAAGCGTTTGGGTCCACGCTCGCTCGACATCACTTCTCATTTACCATAGAAAGAGCTTCCATCAGCACTCGTTCAGAGCAACTTTGCGAAAAGCTATTCAAGTTGAGAATCTGTGAGTGTATTCAAACAGTTTTGAAATACTGTAAGCGCATTGGCTTTTCTTTTTGGTCCAAACTGAAACATTATATCTAAGATCATCTCACAAGCCATCCTGCTGGAATTCCTGTGTACTTGACGTGGTTGAATATCATCAACCCTCCGACGACATTTAGCGTTTGTGTGTAACTTTTTGGCCAATCAAATCGCAGTTCTGATGTTTTCGCGCGCGTTTGCGTACTTTTGTCCAATCCGAACGAGCAATGTCGCTGTGTGACGCCGCTGAGGAGATCTCTCCTCTCCGACGCATCACCTCGGAGCGAATCACGAGATATGCGCTCGCGCATACAAAGTCCAGTACAACAGCACATCATTCGCATATTTGACTCCTCTCCGACACGCTCCGAACGACGACAATGAGCATCGACCACCTCGCGCCTTCAAACACCATGCGGGCGAAGGGGAACTTTGTTCGATCGTTCATGGCGTTCCTACATGGCGAATGAGTGAGCATTGAGTATGTGAATGAGTGCATACAGCGTGAGAATGCCGTGAAGAGCTTAGTCGCTTTGCTTGATAAGTTTGGAATGCATCTGGCGTTCAAAGCTGGGCGACGTGGCAAGCCGCTCGGTCGCCACACAGTCATGCAGTACTTCAGGCAAGTGAAGAACTGGTTGTTGGATGAGCATTCTGCTCTTCACTCTGCCGTCGAGAGTCGCCTCCTTAAGATGGGGCGAACGCTCGAGAAGTACTACACGAAGCGTGAGGACGGCGGTATGATCAATAAAGCCCCAGCATGTGCGAAGAGTGAATTGAAGAAGATGATTGCGTATCTGTATGCGAATGCCTCCTCGCCTGCCGACTACCAGGATGCTGCTCTTCTCTGCATGCTATGGTACCTGCTCGGTCGAGCGTCCGACGTGGCGCTACTCCGGAAGCAGAACATCTCGATCAGTGTCGGCGGGGTGTTCTTCGTCCGGTTCATCCGCATGAAGGCAAGCGAGGAACAAGGGCTCTCGCTCTTCCCGGATAACGACTTCGAGACTTGCCCGATCCTCGCTCTCGCCGTCGTGCTTGCAACACACGCTGTCCCAAGCCCCGCCATCTTCACCAACCTGCCGGAGCCGAAAGCAAGAGCGCCGCCTGCCGTACTTCGTACGCCAACCCCTCTTCTCGATCTTCTCGGCCATCCCAACGAGATGCATTCGGGCGCGTCATCGGGCGAAGAGCCGAAGACCGGAGTGGACAGCGGCCCGGTCATTCACATCTACGTCAATCGATTCCTCGACCGCGTAGCGAAGCGCGCTGGCGTCGACCAGGGTTTGTCGTCGCACTCTTTCCGCCGTGGTGGTGCACAGCACGCGAACACGTCTGCGCCGCTTAGTGCGCAGTGGATCTTGACCGCGAAGCGTGGAACATGACGACGGCCAGCAAGGCATTCGCGTACGTCTTCAACACCCCAAGCGAGGATACAAAGGTTGCGAAGGTACTAAGTGGGGGTGACGCTGAAGGTCAAGTCGAGCTGGCGTTGCTCAAGGTGTTCGACTCGCAAACGCAGGAGAAGGTGAAGCGATTGATTGCGGCGCTGTTCGCTTCGAGCTGCAAACTCGCGGCGCCGCACCTGAATGTCACTGGGGCTGTACTCGAGGCGCTCATGGCGCAGCTTCTCCGGCACTACGCGTCTCTGCGCTTGCTGAACGAGAACGGCATCGTCATCCGGAGGCTCGAGAAGTATGCTGAGCACGTTGGTATCACGCGAGCCGAGCTCCTCGCCTGGGCAAGTGAATCAGGTGTCGTCCAAAACACAGCGGCTTCAAACAAGCGGCGATGCGACCCAAGTGGCGACAACGTTCACGAGCATCCGGTAATCAAGCAGCAAGCAGCATTGATTTCCCAGCTTATCGAGACGAATCGACGTCTCGAGCGGTGCATCAAGGCAATCGAAGCTGCAGCAAAAGGCAACGAGTGCACGGAAGAGTAGTCTGCGGCGACAAGTGAAGAAACGGAGGAGTCAAGCGCGAAGCGACACAAGACATCAAGTGCGTCAAACCTGAGCGATGTCTGGTACCCCACTTGGTTTGCTCTGGAACCGCGTCTGTAGAGTTCAAAGTCGTTCGAGCTTCAGAAGAAGAAGTCGGACGCGAAGATGCTCGTGGCGTTTATGAAGCTCTTCGTCGACGACGGTGGGCATTCTCTCGACGAAGCCGCTTCGAGCTACCGCGCGAACATCTTGACTCTCGGGAGCGTTCTTGAGCAATGGGTGCACGCGTTTCATGCCCGGCACGGCATCGTCTCGCGCGGTGCTGGGTCCGTCTTGAAGCATTTGCGCGTACTCCACAAGAAGGGCGAGCTCAACGACAACATCTTGCGCTTTGCTCGTCCCGCTGCTGCTGGATGCATCGTCGACCCCAGCCCGCAGAGCACCAAGTTCATTCTCCACATGCAGTAGCCCATCTGTGCACACCATACACTCGTACCTTTGCCTCTTGTTCTTGTCCACTCGTTTCATAACGTTCCTGAGCCCTTGACGCATCCGCCTTCATCAAACTGGCACAATTGAAGTCGACAGCAACCGCGCAACCATGCCCCTCATCCGCACAAGCAAGAACCCCATCGACTCTCTGAAGGAGTTCAAGGCGCAATGT
>SMMQ01002730.1:0-16807 GCA_008271595.1 [Pythium] brassicae (nom. inval.) | reverse complement strand
AGAGAGAGAGAGAGAGAGAGAGAGAGAGAGAGAGAGAGAGAGAGAGAGAGACGGCACCGCTTAGCGTCCCTCGCTCATAGAGAGAGAGAGCAAGCGCACATACGCGCAGGCACAGCGAGAGCAAGAGCACAGCACAGGACACGCGACGCACCGAGCCCCGACGTGATGTCGTTCAGCGGGAACTCGTGCGAGGATGTGGTGACCTTGAGCACCGCGCGCTCCGTGCGCGTGTAGAGCGCGTAGAAGACGACGCGCGCCGCCTCCTGGATGACGACGGCGAGGGGCACTGTGGCCTCCACGGAGCTCTTGAGTGGCGGGATGATACGCCAGAGCGTCGCCGTGATCAGAATCGCCACGAGCCACGTGAACGCGCCACTGAGCGCCAGGATCACGAGCTGTGCGCGCCGCGCGACGACCACGAAGAAGAGCGCGGCGAGCGGCCCGAAGGCCGTGAGGATGCACCCGAGGAAGAGCGGCCAGTTCACGTTGCCGTCGCTCAGCCCCATCTTGCCTGCCTGCTGACTGACTTTGTGTATGCGCGCGTGCGGTGGGTCGCGAATTGGCAAGCGCGCACTGGCTGTTTCAGCGGGCGATTGCTGTTGTTGACAGTGAGTTTGTATGTGAGAAGGGGAAATGGGACTCCGCTGGATTCTGGTGTCAGAAATCATATTCAGATCCCGTGCTAAATATTTAGAACCTGCTTTCAAATGCCCAGATGTGTCCAGACTTGAACTTGCCTGCCTCATAAATGGCTGATCCAGCAGATCCCACCACCTCAGCGCATGTGACGGCGGCCGCCGCCACTGCGTACGTGGCGATGCTGCCGTTCGCATACACAAACAATGACGTGGCGCAGCTCTTCGTGCCGTTCGGACGCCTGGCGCGCGTCACGCTGCTGCGTGACCGGCAGAGCCGCGCCTCCCGCGGCGTCGCCTTTGTGCAATTCGCCCGCTCGGACGACTGCGCGCGCGCCGTGGCCGCGATGCACGGCGCGCAGCTTGAAGGGTTCACGCTCGCCTGCTCGCTCAGCCGCGATAACGGCCGCGCACACGAGTTCGCCAAGCGGAAGCGGACGCCCACCGCCGCGCGCTGCTTCGAGTGCGGCGAGCCCGACCACTTCTCCTACGACTGCCCGCGCAACGTGCTCGGCGCGCGCGAGAAGCCCGCGCCGCGCCGCAAGAAGCGCCGGCGCTACGACCCAGCGGAGCGCGCGCACTTTTTCGACGACCACGGTGCCGTCAACTTGCTGTGCGTGAGGAGTTGTGTGTATGTGTGTGTGGGGGGAGTTCGTATAGTGAGACGCATGAGCACTGACGGTTGTCTCTCTCTCTCTCTGTGGAGGCAGAGCCCCTGCGACAGAAGCCGACATGGACGTGTCGATCTCTCTGCTCGCGCGCGCACCGCCGCAGTTCGCAACGACAGCAGTGCATGGTCCCGACACGAGCGGCGGCCGCCCAAAAGGCCGACGCGTGCGCAAGCCAGCGTCCTACTTTAGCGACGAAGACGCGAGCGACGGCGACGACTGACTGACTGGCGCGTCCGGAACCAAGCGGACGGCTGCTGTGTGTATGCAACGACAGAACCCTCCCGCTCGCTCGCTCGCCCTCTTCACTTCACAGTGGTTCGGCGGTTCGCGCGCGTGGCGGCTACGCGAACGTGACCTTGAGCGAGAGCGCGAGGTCGCCGACAAAGACCGAGTCCGTGATGGTGAGCAGCTCGCCGTCCGCGACGAGGTCGCGCAGCTTCTTGTCGAGGTTCACGCTCGTCGCGGCGCGCAGCGCCGGCGGGCCCTGCATGAACAGGTTCGCGGCGCGCGAGCTGATCGAGGGCTTGAGCAGCCGGTACTTGTCGCCGCAGAGCTCGTCGAGCAGGCCCTGCAGCGTCGCGGTCTCGCCGTCGACCGTGATGCTCTTGTCGAGCGACGAGCACACGACGCAGTCCGCCTTCTTCTCGTACTCGAACGTGTGCGAGTAGCTCCCCGTGGCGCCCATGTGCATGTGGTAGTTGTTCATCAGCTGGCTGCAGTACGTCAGCGCCTTGAGCGCCTCGTTCACGCAGACCGCCGCGACGACCGCGTTCGTCGACGCGACCGCCGGGATGATGTTCTTCACGACGCCGAGCGTGAGGCTGTACGTGACGCCGGCGATGCCAAACTGCTCGGCGCGCTCCTTGGCGTGCTGGAAGACCCACTGCATGTGCGCGGGCGAGTCCTTGTCGAGCGTCGTCGTCGGGAACGCGCGCTCCCAGAGCACGAGAAACGCGTACGCGACGCAGTGCGCGGGCTGCCGCGGCGTCTCGGCGATCGTGCACATCGGGAACGCTTTCTGCGGCGGGAAGGCCTCGAGCGAGCACTCGAAGCAGCTCGTGACGCGTGGGATGATCACGCGCGCCTGGCCGCGCAGGCCCTCGGTGCCGCCGTCGATCAGCGGGATGATCGTCGCCGGGTCCACGGCGCCGTCGTCCGCGACGTCAGCGAGCGACACGACGAGCGAGTTCACAAACCGCCGGGCCTCGATGTTGTCGAGCCCCGAGAGGATGACGTGGAACTGCCGGTAAAAGTCCACGTCCATGTCCTGCACTTTCTTGAAATGCGGCGTGATCTCGATCCCTGCATCGTCGCTGTCGCTGTCGTCGTCGTCGGCGTCGCACGCGGGCGCCTTCATGCGCGCGCGCACAAACTCGGCGGCGCACTCGGCCTTCGGGCGCCCAATGTCCGTCTCGCGGAAGAGGAACTGCCGGTTCAGGTTCGACACGTCGATCGTGTCCATGTCGATGATGTGCACCTTCGTGAAGCCCGAGAGCACGACGTTCTTGAGCAGCTCGCAGCCGAGGCCGCCGGCGCCGATGATCAGCACCTGGCACTCGTCCTGCAGGAACGCGAGCGTGTCACTCGCGGCGGTGGCGTCGAACTCGCCGAGCGCGACGGCGGAGCTCTCGCTCGGGAACGCCGTGGGGCGCTGCAGCAGCTGCAGCAGGTCCCAGTGGCGGCGGTCGGCGCGCGCGCTCACCATGGGTGCGGCGAGCGAGATGGACGACGTGGCGCGCGCGAGCGACTCGGCGTGCTGCAGCTTGAGCTTCTTCTGGGACGGCGGTAGCGACGGCGACAGCAGCGCGGCGGGGGCGTCGGCGGCGGAGGCAGGCGACGGACTAGTGGACAGCTGCGACGGCGGGGAGCGCATGAACGCGCGCGCAGTCGTCAGTCAGCTGGGGGGGAGGGGAGCGTGCGCTGTGTTCGGCGTGTGTGTGGGTTGGAAGTTGCGCACCGAAGGATTCACCACAATGCATTCGACTTTATCTTCGTATTTGTATTGGGTCGAATGATTTTAGATGCCGTCAAAAACACAATCCAAACGAGATGACACCCATCGAACCTCGGAGCTCTTGGCGCCGTCCGTCCTCCATGCCACGAGCTGCTGCCTGCTGCTCACCGCGCGACACCTTCGACGCAGTACTTTATGGCGCAAGCTTCATCAGCAATGCCGCTCTCGTAATAGCAACTTCGCAAGCGAAAGCCGCAGCTTGGGTGATACGCTGTAGTGAGCAGCAGGTAAACTGCTGTCCATTGCCCACTTGTGACTCGCTGTTCATTCCGTACCCCCCACGTGCTCACGCCCCACGCGCTCTCTGTTGCGTCTCTCTACCCTAGGCTGAGAAGAGGGCGTTCTTTGCGAGCGTGCAGCTCCTGGAAACGCGCAAGGCGTTCCTCGCTGGCTCGGCAGCGGGCAACACAGTGGCGCTCGCGAAGCAGTAGCGCACTCCGCCACCAGAGGCTCGCAATCGCCGCCACGCAGTCTGCAATCACAAAGTAGAGCGCGTTGACGTATCCGCTTGTGCCCGTCCGAGCGCTACATTGAGCTGAGCACGTCCTGGCACGAGCGCATGGCCGCGCTGCACCTGCTCCGAACCAGTGGCGCTCCGAGATGCCCGAGCGATGCGTGCTCAGACGTGAAAACAGCTTCGCGTCGGACACGATGGCTGCATTCTCGAGCTCAGAGACGTTCACTGCGCCGTCAGGTGACAAGTGCGGCTGCGGGTTCCAGCACGCCGGTGACAGGAGCAACGACCCGGACGAAGTGGCGCTGGGCGCTGCACCGCTTCTCACTCTCGACGCCGACGGGCGAGCTGGTCGAGTCCAAGTCGGCGATGGTCAGCGAGCGCTCGCCCGAGACCAACTGAGCGAACATTGTCACCCACGACGCGCTCTCGCCCTTCTGCCCGGCCCCCTCGGCTCCTCCGACAGGACGTTCGCGACCTTGAAGACCCGACGTTCGGCTTTCACGACTGCTTCCGGATCATGACGCACGCGATCCAGAGCGCCGTGGCCGCGCGCCGCCGATCACAGCTGCAGCTTGCAGCCTGCGACAGCGCATGACACACCTGGGGCACCGACGCGCTATTCCCGTCCCCGACAACGCACACTCGCACTTGCTCAAGGAAGACAAAGGAAAGAACGCCGACGAGATGGTGGCGGCGGCAGGCGGCGGCCTCACGCTCTCGCCCGCGCAGCGCCTGCTGGCGGAGAAAGGAGCCGCGGGGCAGCGCGCGCGGGACGAGTCGGCCGCCATTCAGCGCGCAGTCGACAGCGCAACGCGCCCGCACGCAGTGTGTTCGCTGGTGCGCGGCGGCGGCGGTGGCGGCCACAGCCTCATCATCCGGCACGTGGGCGAGCAGCTTGCGCGCGTGGCCAAGCTGCACTGCGCGCCGAAGAACAGCGGGACGAAGAAGAGCGAGCTCGAGCGTACGTCAGCGGCAGTGACGACTGCCACCCCAGCGCGCGCTCGCAGCGCGGACACTGTCGACGCCGCCGACAGCTACGACGACGAGCGCTTCGGGCCGGTGCGCCGTCCGCCGCGTGCGCGGCCGCCCAACCTCTGGGTATCGGTGCGTCGCTCGGTCGGGTGCTCAGGATGACGATAGTGCGTCTTCTTCGTGCCAGTGCGTGTGGCTGGCTGACGACGCACGCCGTGCTCTCAGATCTTTGAGAAAGAGCAGGCGGACGTGCAGCGCGAGCACGAGGACGCGGCGCGCAAGCGGCTCGCCGACGCCGCGCAGTACCGGCGCGAGCTCGCGCAGCAGCAAGCCGGCAAGCAGGCGCTGCGCCGGGACGAGCGCGCGCGCGCCGACGCGTTCGCCGCGCAGCAGGCGCAGCAGACCGCAGCGTGGCGCGCGCAGGAGGCCGCAGCGCGCGGCCGGCAGCACGCCGCGATGGCCGACGAGGCCGCGCGCTGCCAGCAGGAGCTCCAGCGCGCGCAGCAGCAGCTTCTCGCCGCGCAGCAGGCGCGCGCGACCAGCGAGCTGCGCGCTGTTGCGCGGGCGAACGCGCTGCTGGCGGCCGAGGCGCGCGAGAAGGAGCGGCGCAAGCAGCAGCAGCGCGAGGACGTCGCGCGCGTGCAGCAGGCGAACGCGGCGCTGCTCGAGCGCAAACGCGAGGCGGCGGCGCGCGAGCAGGACGAGGACCGGGCGCTGCAGCGCGTGTACGAGGAGAAGCTCGCGCAGCAGGACGCGCAGCGCCGGCAGGCGCTCGCGGCGATCGTCGACAAGCAGAGCCGACGCGTGCGGCTCGCGCTGCTCAATGTACCGAGCGCCGAGGAGAAAGCGCGCGAGGACGAGGCGCGCGCCGCTGCCGTGCAAGAGCGCATGCGCGCGCGCGAGGAGGAGGAGCTCCGCCGCCGTGCTGCGCGCAAGCAGGAGGCCACGCGCGTGCAGGCGGCGGCGCTGCAGCAGCAGCGCGGCGAGCGCGCGGACAAGGCCCAGCGCGAGCAGGCGGCTGAAGACGCGTACGCGGCCGCGTGCACGCGCGACCAGCTCGCGTGGCAGCAGCAGGCGCGGGATGCGCAGACGCTCGCGCTTGACCGCGACCGCGCGCACCAGGCGCTCGTGCGGCGGCAGATGGCGCGGGACGTGGCGCGGCGCGCCGACGAGGACGCGTACGGCATGAGCCGCGAAGAGATGGCGCTGAACGCGGCGCTGTTGCGGCGCGCGGGCGTGGCGCAGCTCCCGCTGGACGCGCCGCCGTCGTAGCCTGTGGGGAAGCGGACACACAATACACCGAGAAGCCATCCCCACCCGCCCTGGTTGCATTCCAACAGGTAGTACACTGCAGTCGTACTGGCCATCGTACCGTCACACCACCACCTCGAGGGTGCTCTTGTTGCTTTAACAGCGACGGTCACGACGCACTTTTGTGACTTCACTAGACCCAGATGTCATCAATTTATGTACCGGTACCTTAAACAACATATGTACCACCAGGTTATGTGGTCCACATTGGACAAAGTCACCAGGTGACTCAAAGTACTGTGTGCTCCAGCGCCGCGTCGGTTGCTGCAAGCAGGTGGTGGTCGGACGTCACCGCATGCAGTGCAGAGCCGCCGGGGACAGCAGAAGCAGCCAGCGAGAGCCCCAGCGCCGGAGCGCCACTGCCGTTGTGTCCATTGCTCGGCACCATCATGGCGCGGCGCGTCGCCGACTGGCGCTGCTTCGTGTCGCCCGCGTGCTCCGACTCGCGGTCCTTGAGCCGGCGGAACGCGGTGCGGATGCTGCTCTTCGTGTGCTCGTCGAAGCGCAGGCGGTCGAGCTCCGGGAGCAGCACCTTGAGGCTCTCGAGCAGCTGCTCGCTCGTTGCCGTGTGGCCGCCGAGCGCCGCGACAGACGATGTCGCCCCCGCAGCGCCAGCTCCGACGCCGGCGCCATAGTGCACCGCCAAGTCCGCGTCCGTGTCGCCGCTGTCCCTGTCCGCTGCGTCGCCGTTGTCCGAGCCCGACGCCCGGAGCGCGCCGGCCCCGAGCTCGGCGCCGCCCTCGCTCACGCTCAGGATGAAGTCCAGCTCGTCCGTGCCCGTGCAGTGCAGCGCCACGCTTTCATCGCTCGGGTTCACGTACTCGTCGATCGTGAGCGGCCGCGCGACGTGCAGCGCCGTCACGGCGTCCACGATCTCGTTGTCGATCGCGAGCTCCAACGCGGCGACCGCGTGGTGCGCCTGCAGCGACGGCTTCGGGGCGGCGGTGATCTCAGTCGCGTCCCAAAAGTGCTTCACCACGGCCGGCGGCACCGCGAACCAGCACTCGCGCACCCAACGCGCCGCCTGCGCGGCGTCGACGCGGAAGAGGTCGTCGTGCTGCCCGACCGCGAAGCGGTCGAGCGCGTGGTGCAGGTGGTGCCGCCGGTATCGGCGCTTGAACGCGGAGAAGAGCCCGGCCTCGAACGGCTGGAACTGCCGCGTCGTGCTCGGCGGCAGCGCCTCGAGCCGGACGTTAGTGAGCTCGAGCCCGATGCGGATATGCGACGGCGCGTGCGCGATCAGCAGCAGGATGCTGCGCTGCTGGTCGCGCAGCCGCGAGTCGAGCAGCCCGACCCACTCCTGGAAGAGAACGGGCGTGACCCACGCCTTCCGGTTGTCGCGGTACTGCGCCGGCGGCGCGTCGTCGTCGCCGCCGGCCGCGCACTGCAGCGCGCGCGGCGGCAGCTTCGCGGCGCCAATCACGAACGGCTCGAGCCGCTCGCTGCCGTCGGCGTTCGCTGCCAGCAGGATCGTGAAGCGCTCAGTCTCCTTCCGGCCCGGCCCCGCGGCAGCGACAGCGGCGGACGCGCCCCGACCCGCGCGGCCCACAGGTTTCTCTGGCGGCAGCGCATAGTAGAGTCCTGTCTCGCTCATGACGAACACGTCGGCCGGCGCGTAGAGCTTGACGCACTCCTGGAGCTCGCGGACCGCGAACGGCACCGCCGTGGTCAGGTGCGCAAACGCCGCCGCGTCTGCCCCGCCGGCGCCCGTGAGCGCGTTCATGACAGCGTCGGTCGAGCTGCCGAGCGCCGCGTCCAGCGTTGCGGGGGTCGCGGTCGGCGTCCCCACTGACACCGCCGCGGCCGTCGAGGCGGCGGTCGTCGTGCCGCCCCCGAGTCGGATGTTGTGGCGCTTCTTAAAGCCCCCGAGCCAGCCGTTGGAGAACGTCATCTTGGACGCGAGCCCGAAGCGCTGCGCGAGCTGGCGCGCCTTCTCCTTGATCATGTCGCCCGAGAGCTTGGCGCCGCTCTGGCGCGCGAAGAGCACCCAGTTGCAGAGCGCCGTGTCGAGCTCTGGGTGCGTGACGAAGCCCCGGCGGCGCGCCGCCAGATCCTTCGTCGCCATGCTCGTGAGCTCATCTGCGCGCGCGAGGATCTTCGAGATCGTGCTCTGGTGCGGCAGGTGCGGCAGGTTGAACTCGGCGCGGGCCCAGGCGCAGAGCTCCTGCTGTGTTGACTTGTGGCTGGCGAAGCGCACGCACAGCGCGCGCTTCTGTGCGTTTGTGAGGTTACCGCCCTGCGTCGTGCGCCGTTTCTTGGCGGGCGGAACGGACGGGTCCTCATAGGCGACGCTGCCGACTGCGCCGTCGGCGTCGCCGTCGACCAACCCAGGGTCGACCTTGCGCTTGCTCATGTGAATGGCCAGCTCCCCAGCGTAGAGAAATATTCCGTTTGCTGGGGGGCTCTGTGCTATTCTCTTTAGGGGGAGAAGAACGTCAACCAGCAAGTGGAATATCACGAAAATAGGCAGTTTATAATTATCAACTATGTTTCTAGACATGATTTTTCTAGTTTACTACGATTATGTCTTGTTTGTTTTGCAAAATTGATTCATACCAGAACAGACTTTATATTTTGCAAATATGAGCAAGTTTGAACCAAACTTCAACGTCAGATGTGTGGGAACCGTGACCTCGGTTGGAGAACCCTTCGTTGGCAACTTTGCGCTCGCTTCTCCGGGGTATCTTTATGTAGATCGTGTCGAGCACAGCGACGGCCTGGGAAGTTTACATACCCCTTCAGTTCCAACGACATGCCGATGAAGTCCGCGTGAATGCAGATCGCACAATCCGACAGAAGCGCTCGGTAAGATCAACTTGCCACGGTGCTATCAACGTGTGAGTGCATTCTCGCTTGTGATATGGATGCCCGCACGATGAGCGACAAACTCCTGCCCGTGTGGTACGTGTTGTGCTCGCTTGTCGTTTCTACTGCAATCCGCACTTGAGTCACTGGCGATGCCAGATTCGCGTGTGAAGCAAGACTCGAACTTGTTGAGTGGCGAAGATCGCTTGTACCGATGATCTGAAAATGGCCAGGAACTTCGGGCTTCGGAACAGCAATCTGGCGTAGATTCTCCATCGACAACCAGCACTTGCCAAGAACTGGAACGAGAGATCGAGTGCTCACTCGACCCCCTCCTCGTACTTACTTGCACAGAGCAACCAAGCGTTCGTTATCATGCTTGACAACGCTGGTAACTTGTTGCTTGTACAGTGTCGGCTGTGCGATCGGCGCTGGTGTTAATGTGGGCTTACGTGGTTTTGTCGATGATCCTCTTGGCAGTCTCGAAGTTGAAGCTTTTCACAGATCCGAGAGTTCTGGGTGCAGGACTCGCACAAAGCTAACACACCTAGTATTGAGAACGTCTGTGTTGTTCTCGCAGTCGACTCGCATAACCTCAAGAGAGAGAGGTGACAGCGCTCGGAGCGCAAGCGGTTTCGATCGTCTCGACTTTCCAGTGGAAAGATATGCGGAGTCATGATATCTACTCCAGTCGTTGAGCTCGAGCTATAGAATAACGAGCATGCACTGACAATCGCCACTCACACAGACCGCGATGAGCTTGCCTCCTCTCGATTCGCCTGAATGGAGAGGATACAAACGAGAACTACAGTGTGTCGTCATGGACAGCAAGCAATCCTGGAAATCGTCGTGGAAGGTCACATTTTCGCGGAGCAACTCGCCACCCAAGAAGAGCTTGGGTCAGAAGTAGACAGCAAACACCGTGTTTCACTACGTGTGTCTTCATCCCCTCGGTTCCGAAGCAGCCACGCACGCGATCAAAGAACTTCCTCGCGCAGAATGGAAATCTTCAAGTCACACCCGTTCATACCACTTCACCACTGAGGTGCAGTGAACGCGCCGTCAACTGACACGACCCCAATGCTTCTTCGCCTCTGTTATCCGTCAGTCTTGTGTATGTTGCATCTCGTGGCGCAGCACTCGTCCGAGGTCTTGAGGTTTGGTATCTGGAGTCGGCGTTGTGCTTGACGGCCAACGATCTGGAATGGTACAGTCGGTAGCACGCCGCTGCCTTCTGCAGATCCTCTCAGCTTCATGTACTGTAGTTAGCAGTGTGGTAGGCAACTACGACAACCTACAGTACAGTAACATACTACAGTATCTACAGCGCTCACAGAACGGATATACTTGCAGCACTGCTGCATCGGTCGAGAATCACAGGCACGAGATCGCAGGCCGATACCGAACAGAGTCCGGATCATCGCTGGACGTCGTTGCAGGTGCAGCATCTCTGAAATGCGTTTGGACGCTGATACAGCACGCATACAGTAGCGAGTTCTCGTTGCGATTCGCCGAGCTGTCCAGAGCCATTCCATTCCATGTCCGCCACGCGCGCAAGGCGTTGCTCTGCAAGAACGAAGGAAGTCTCACCGCAGTGTCCAGGTTTTCAAATCGCGCGAGCAAGACGTGCTCAGCGAATTCTCTTTCTCCGGAGTCCGGACGTCTTGCTCGCAGCTCAGCGGGGGTCTTTCATCAGCACCGACATCGTGTTTTGCCTTGCAGCAAGGAAGAGCAAAACGTCGCGGTTGCGTGGGTGGTGTCGGTCGGCTCGGAGGGAGGTCGGCTGGTGGTTGAAAAGCCGGTTGTGCATTTTGTCGCACAAAATATCACTATTTATCCGCTTCAAGCCGGTTTTGTCCCATCCATTCCGTCAAACCCGGCATGTCGAATTCAGCAGGATTTGACAGATGATTTAGGATATTCTATGTCAATATCTATTTACTAACCGACGGCGCTAAAACCAAGGGAGTGTTTGACAGCATTAGACAATGTGCAAACCAAAGCAAAGCAAAGCCACGCCTTGTGGAAAATGCGTTATCATGGTCTCCTTGTTTGGGCATGTGGTGGTGGTGATGGCGGCGATACAGAGCATCGATGTGAGTGAGGCGAGTGAGGCGCCAGTCGTGTCAGGCAAACCAAGGCGTGCAAACAAGAAGAACGAGGTTCCAAGTTGGAACTTCACGAGGGATTGTTGGGGATTGTCGAGCGAGCGAGTGACTCGGTTCCTGAGTTTCGTGCCCCTTTTTCGCTTTAGTCGAACCACCATAGTGGGATCAAGTGAGAGTTTCTCACGCAGGCGTTCTCGCTCACTCACACGCTGGGCATGTGCCGCTCTTGTCTTGTCCTGTCTTGTCTTGTTTGACGCCGCCGGCTCCGCCATCGCCGTCGTGCGTGTTGCTACATGGTGAGCTCGGTGGCTTTTGCCAAGCAGGAGGACAACCTACGCACGCTTCGTCTCGATGCCGAGCTCGCGCGCGTCTTCTTCGCCTCACATTCTCCTCCTTGCTGAAAAAGTATCTTTTGTTTGACAAGGTGTGCGTCACGTGGCCGACACCACCACCGCCCCCTGTGTCGACCGCGCCATCCACGAACTCGCATCCCACACCCGGTCGTCCGAACCAATCCAAACCAAACACGGCGAGAAGCTCACGACCTTCGGCTGCGTGCGCGCAGGCAAAGAGCTGAAGAGGTGCCTGTTGTCGGTCGCCGCTCGGAGCTCGGAGCTGGCTCGCCTCCCAGCGTTCTGCCGGATCTCCGGGCGTGGGTGTGGAGTGCTGGACATTGTGCGTCGCGTTGCGTTAGAGTGTAACGGTGTGGAGGGGTGGCCGCGCTCACGGTTCTCGCGAATGGATACTGAGATTCCTCTCCTCGCGTTTTCCATCAGATCCTCTTGCGGACGACATGTACGATACGTTTTGCCGCCTCCCCACTACGCCGCCTGCTGCTTGATTCACCAGTTGGCGACTCTTTGCCTGAATCAAGCGGTGTTTGGTGACCAAGTTGGTTGGCTGGAGACGAGCAGCTCGTCGTCGCTTTTCCAGCTGCCTGTGCGGGGCTCGAGGGTGAGAGCAAGTCTCAGCCAACTGACGGGGCTCGCTTTGGATCGAGGACGACTTTCTTCACCGAGGGGGCGGCAACAGCGGGCGGGACGCACGCACCGCCGCCGCCTCCACTTCACAAAGAGGAGGTCCTGTTGCCAACACACACACACATTGCCCGTGCGCCAGCATTCGATCGCCACGATCGACACCGGCGAGGTCTTTTGATTTGAGACCCAAGCAGAGATCCGGTTTTCCGGAGGGTGAGTATGATTCGAATAGAGAGCGGGGTCCCTGCTGTCGCATACCGGTACATTGCGATTCAGTTGCCAAATCCGTGAATAAAAAGCGAGATAATGAGCTAAAACCTAGTCTTTTTAGCCGAAAGTTGCGGACTTATCAGATCTTTGAGCCGTCGCAAAAAGATAACAAGCCAGTCGCAAACTGCAAGGTCGTCGGAAGCGATGAAGGTGAAGAAGGTGAGGCTGAGGGCTTTTGCAAGAGGTGTGGAATAGCAAGAGACTCCGCACTGACGGCGCGGCAGTATTGGCTTATCGCCAATACAGTAATGTTCTTCATCACAACGCTCTCGCCTCCGTCCCCACCACTCAACTCACACGCAACGAGTCGACGACGACAAAAAGAGCTCACAAAACGGCACAAAGCATCAAATGCGCGAGCCAAATCAAGTCAGCACAGTTGGGACACCCCGTCCCCCTTCCTCCCTCCTCACCATTACTTTCACTCTCTCAACACAAGCGCGCTTTTGGCCCAGTGAGTGAGAGAGGCGGCGAGCGAGAGAGAGAGAGAGAGAGACACTCACAAGCCACAAGCGCGCGACACTCGTCCTGCCGACCTGCTGCGCCGCGCGTCGCGCCTGCCGCGCTTCGCTTTTTCATTCCGCAATTTCCCGACCGTCGACGACGCGCCTCCAAGCCGCCAACCAGCAGCCGCGACCCGCGTCCTCCGACCGTGCTCAGGATCTCTCAGCCGCCCGTTTCCCCCATCTCCTCCACTCACGAGTGAGGGACTGCGAACCGCGCGCGCGCTCGAGTCACCACCACCATGGCGGGCGGAGGTAACTCGTACATGTCGATGGCGACGCCAAACGACGCCAAGAACTACACCAATGAGGTGGGCCAGATCCAGTGGGCGCAGGTGCCGCTGAACGCCGCGCTCGACAAGCTCAAGACGTCGCGCGAGGGCCTGACGTCCGACGAGGCGCAGAAGCGGCTCGCCGAGTACGGCCCGAACAAGCTCCCGGTTGAGCAGGTCAACAAGCTCATGGTCTTCCTGAGCTTCATGTGGAACCCGCTGTCGTGGGCCATGGAGGTCGCCGCGGTCCTCTCGATCGTGCTCCTCGACTACTCGGACTTTGGGCTCATCCTCTTCCTGCTCCTGCTGAACGCCATCATCGGGTACCTTGAGGAGATCCAGGCGGGCGACGCCGTGTCGGCGCTCATGGACCAGCTCGCGCCGGAGGCCAAGGTCTTCCGCGACGGTGACATTGTCAACATTGGCGCGGACCAGCTCGTGCCAGGCGACGTGATCCGCGTGCGTCTTGGTGACGTGATTCCGGCGGACCTCAAGTTCCTCGAGGGCGACGCGATCAAGGTGGACCAGTCGTCGCTCACGGGCGAGTCGCTCCCGGTGACGAAGAACGAGGGCGACGAGGGCTACTCCGGCTCGGTCGTGAAGCAGGGCGAGATCGAGGCCGTGGTCACAAGCACGGGTATCAACACGTTCCTCGGCCGCGCTGCGGAGAAGATCGCGTCTGCGGACTCGCACGGCCGCCTGCAGATGGTGCTCACGACGGTCGGTAACTTCTGCATGATCTCGATCATCGTCTGGTGCGTCATCGAGCTCGTCGCGCAGATGGGCGTGCGCTCGGACGAGAACCCGTGCTACATCAAGCCGGACGGCTGCCTCGGCGTCGCCAACATCCTCGTGCTGATCGTCGGCGGCATCCCCGTGGCGATGCCGACGGTGCTCTCGGTGACGCTCGCGATCGGCTCGTCGGCGCTCGCCAAGGAGAACGCGATCGTGACACGCCTGACGTGCATTGAGGAGATGGCGTCGATGGAGGTGCTGTGCTCGGACAAGACGGGCACGCTCACGCTCAACCAGCTCTCGGTGGACCTCGACAACCTGATCCCGTACAACAACTTTACGGGCGCGGACATTCTCAAGTTTGGCGCGCTCGCTGCGCGTATCGAGAACAACGAGGCGATCGACGTGGTGTGCTACAACACTTACCCTGGAAAGGACACGATCAAGGATGACTTCACGCTGCTGCACTACACGCCGTTCGACCCGACGACGAAGCGCACGATCGCGAAGCTGCGCGACAACAAGACGGGCGAGGTGTTCCGCGCGTGCAAGGGCGCGCCGCAGATCATCCTGGACATGGACATGAACGCGGAGGACCTGCGCGTGGAGGTGGAGGAGCGCATCGACGAGTTTGCATCGCGCGGCTACCGCGGACTTGGCGTGGCGGTGGACTACAGCGGCGACGTGCCTGTGGAGCAGTGCCAGTGGAAGATGGTGGGTCTGCTGCCGCTGTTCGACCCGCCGCGTCACGACACGGCTGACACTGTGAAGAAGGCGATCCAGCTGGGCATTGCGGTCAAGATGGTGACGGGCGACCAGCGCGCGATCGCGGTGGAGACGTGCCGTCAGCTGGGAATGCCGACGAACATTCTCGACACGTCGTTCTTCAACCAGGCGCCGCCGCCGGGACTTGACCTGGCGCAGATGATCTACGCGACGGACGGCTTTGCGCAGGTGTTCCCGGAGCACAAGTTTGAGATTGTGAAGCACCTGCAGTCGCTCGGCAAGGTCGTGGGCATGACGGGTGACGGTGTGAACGACGCGCCGGCGCTCGCGCAGGCGGACATTGGTATCGCAGTGGACGACGCGACGGACGCGGCGCGCGCGGCGGCCGACATTGTGCTTGTGTCGCCGGGACTGAGCGTGATCATCACGGCAATCCGCATGTCGCGCGAGATCTTCTTGCGCATGAAGAACTACGCGATGTACTCGATCGCGATGACGGTGCGCATCGTGTTCACGTTCGGTATCCTCACGGTGGCGTGGAACTGGTACTTCCCGACGCTCCTGGTCGTGATCCTCGCGATCCTGAACGACGGCACGATCCTGACGATCTCGAAGGACAACGTCGTGGCGTCGCCGCTGCCAGACTCTTGGAAGCTCAAGCAGGTGTTTGTGAGCTCGATCTTCTTCGGCATCTGGCTCACGATCTCGACGGTCGTGCTCTTCTACGTGGCGAACAACACGGATGGCTTCGAGTCGGTCGGAGTGGAGAACCTGTGCGTTGGCTGCATGCGCGACCAGTGCGACGGTTTCTTCCAGTGGCACTACCAGCAGTGCGCGAAGAACGGCAACTCGAGCGTGTGTGGCGAGATCGACGGGAGCGTGACGAAGACATACAACCGCAAGGCGGTGGGCGACTTCCGCGCGTTCGTGGTGGACGAGTACCGCAAGGAGTACGGGCGCAAGTACGACAAGTACGAGAAGCTCTTTGAGGACCTTGCGGATGTGCACCTGAACAACCTGCCGGGCGACGTCAAGCCGGAGGCGGACGCGCTCTACAACCAGTTTCTGTACCAGTACACGGACGGCGCGGCCGGCGCCAAGTACGGCGAGTTTGACTACACGCCGTTCGCGGCGGCGCAGAACGGCGAGGGCGTGACGTTCGTGGGCAACGACCGTGTGCCGCTTACGAACGAGGTGAGCTTCTGCGACTTTATGTGGTCGTACTCGAACTTCAACGCGACGTGGACGAAGAACTTCAAGATGATCGGCCCCGGCATGCAGCGCAAGGAGGGCGTGCTGCGCTCGGTCATCTACACGCAGGTGTCGATCTCGGGCCAGGCGCTGATCTTCGTCACGCGCACGGCCGGCACGAACAACTGGTTCTTCGCGGAGAAGCCGTGCAACATCCTGCTCATCGCGTTCGTGTTCGCGCAGATCGTGGCGTCCGTCATCGGTTGGGTTGGCTTCAGCGGCTACCCGACGGACCGCATTGCGGTGATCGGCTGCGGCGGCGGGTACACGGCGATCGCGTGGATCTGGGCGATTGTGTGGCACTTCCCGCTCGACCCGATCAAGTTTGCGATCAACTACGTGCTCGTCAAGGGCACGGACACGTACTCGCAGACGGCGTTCACGTCGCGCATCAACGCCGGCCACCCGACGCTCACGCACTCGGTGGTCACGAACCAGCAGCGCTCGATCCGCGCGAGTCGCACGGTTTAAGCCATCGCCGGTGTCGCCACATCGCCGCTGTTGTCGCCGCCGCCGCTGGTTCGTGGGTGAAGGCGTGCGGGCGGCGGTGGTGGTGGGGACATGTGGGTGTGGGGGTGTGCGTGCGCGTGAGCGTGTGCGTGCGCCGGCGGTCGGCGCTCGTTCGCAGCCGGAGCAGATGACGAAGTCGGGGTCGAAGGAAGGCCCCTGGACGCCTCTCCTGCGCGCGGACGAGCGAGCGCTCGCTCTCTGTCTCTCTCCATGGACAGAGGCCACTCTGCGTCTCGTAGAATGGACTAACTGCACTTCTGTAGAATTACGCAAAGCAATGCAGCGCTTGTCGTGAGCCACTTGCCGTCTTCTTCTTCTTGCGGTTGTTGCTTTCCGCTGGTGTTTGCTTGTTCACATTGTGGTGCCAACAAGTTCACGACTGTCGTGACTTTTTCTCGCGTGTGATTGGCTGATTAAACTCATGACGCTACGTCGTCATGGATGTGTACCACCAACGCAAATGCGGGTTTGATGAAGATCGGCTCACGCATTCCCGTTTCCACCAGCGGCACCGGAAGCCCACCCGCCCGCCCTCCGCCACCACCACCACCGCCGACAGCTTCACGATGGAGCACTCGCACGACCAC
>SMMQ01002727.1:5944-18715 GCA_008271595.1 [Pythium] brassicae (nom. inval.) | reverse complement strand
AGAATGCCTCATGACATCATCCTGTGACGTCACCATGTGCACGTGGGTACATGCCGAATTACCGGTATTGCTATCGGTAACCGTGTCCCAACGGTGCACACCAGAGATGATGTGGCCCACATCGATCTCCATGTAATGGGATTGGAGAGCCCATTACACTTCGGGAACCGACGCAGCAGTTCTAGCAACAGCTCGCGGTCGACGGTCGAGGGCTCTCTCAGGTGCAGCTTCTCCTCCTCGTCCAGTGGTTCCGCTGGTGCGTGCCTCACTCGCGCAAGTCACTCGACTACGCGGTCGCGACTCAGCGCGCTCTCGAACGGCAGCACCTCTGCGCCGGCCTTCAGTGGCATCCAGTCACCCAACACGTGACGTGCAGGCAGCCGAGCTCGATGCTTCGTGGTGTTGACTGCGGGCACCACAATCTTGCCGTGCCGTATTGTTGCCACCATCGACGCGGTCAGAACTTCACGGCACCGACGCGGCCGAGGCACAAACACACCGATCTCTCCTTCGTCACCATTGACAGGCAGCACCACGTGTACTCGCGATTTAGCGGGCACGACACGCCCACGATCTACTCGCACTTGCCGCACACTGTTTCCTCCAACTCGACACTCGAACGGCACGATCATGATCTCGCTTGAAGCTCGCTCACTTCCATCAGGATGTACCGCGCCACCGCCACTACTCGTTCCATCAAGCCGCGTAGCACACGCTCCTGATGCAGCGCCACCTGTTGTGTACCTCATCTCTCGAGCGCCGACGTCGATCGTGGTACTGACCGTCTGCAGGAAGTCATTGCCCAGGATCAACTCGTCCTCGTTCTTCTCAATCACTAGCGCGTCCCACGTGATGCGCTGGTAGTACACCGCCACCCCCGTGAACCTCCAAACGCCTTCCACTCTGAACGGCGTGCCACCAAGACCATATACAACGTCCACTCGAGGCCGCACATCCATCTTCATGCCCCATCTCTTCGTGTTGGTCTCCGCGACTGAGCACGCGGCGCACGTGTCCAGCTTCAGCCCAAGCTTCCTGCCGCGGATTGAAATGCGCGCTGTCGGAAGGTCGTTAGACACGATGGCCACTACTTGCTCGACTCTGCGCGCTTGCCCACCGCTCACCGTTTTGTCGTGCTTGTCCCTCTGGCCACCTTGTTCACTAGCTTCACCGCCTTCCGGAGCCACGGCTTCATTCGAGCGCGGCTTGGCTCGCTCTACGCCGGCTTGTCGTTTCCTGGTTCCTTCTTCGGCTCCTTCGCGTCCCCGTCGCGCGGGCAGCACCGCTGTCTGCTTCACTGAACTACACTTGCCGTCGCGCCGGTGCAGCGCCACGCGAACGGGTGTCGCTCTTCTTCTTCGGACATTGGTTCGCATAGTGTCCGAGCTCTCTGCACCCGGCGCAGCGCACACGCGCCATGCGTACTGCTCTCTTTTCAGCCTGATGGGCGGTCGGCACGGCGTCTGCGTTGTCTCGTTGTTGTCGTACGACGACTGGTCAGTCCGCAACTTATTTCGCTTCGGCGGTGTTGGCTCCTCGCTGCCCGACGAGTTGCTCTCCGCATCCTGTGCTGTACGGGTTGCGAGCACACGCGACTGCCTTCCGTGTCGTATCGAATCAGCTCCGTTGTCGTGGCCGACGCGCATCGCAGCTGCCACCGCATCGTTCATTGTCCTCGGTTGACACACAGCTAGCGACGAGCTCGCCGCAGCGTCGATGCCGCCTGCGAACGCCGTAATGTACTCGAGCTGGAATTTCCGAATCAGCCGACAACTGCACAGGCGCCACCGCGCCAGGGTGTGCGGTAGGCGTTCTCGCCATTATCGACGCGGTCGTTATCGGGCGCCGCTGCGCCAGACTCGGCTCGAGCGCCGCCGTGGGGATCGCTGTTCAACCACGGCAGGCTGACACTGCACCAACGCGCGCAGATGCTGCCTTCGCTGATATCGACGCGCGGATCGTCGGTCGCCGCTGCGCCGACTTGGAAGCCGCTGCGCCAGCTCTTCTTCTCGGCCCGGGAGGAATCTCTCAACTGGGGAGCCACACGACGCGTGATGACACGCAACGCACGAAGTGCCATCGCTCGCTTCGTGGTGCTGCATGGCCGCGGACTCGGGGTCCACGTCTGCGACGTGCGGCCACTTGCTCGCCTGGAGCGACGCAAGCACCGCACTGACGTCGACGTCGCGCGGTTGCACAGTGCGGTTCAGCCAATCAACATCCGGCTGGTGGCGCGCGAGCCACGGCATGCCGAAGATGCAGTCGAAAGATCCGCTCAGCTCGACGACGAGGAACTCGTCTCTGCTCTTGAGGGCTTTGAACTCATACGCGAATGTGACCGAGCGCCGTGGGAGCGCCCGTGGCTCGCCATCCGCATACTTGATAACCATCTCGCCGGGTTGCTCGCAGACGGGAATCCGCGAGGGGAGGAGCGAGAGGCTTTCCGCACGCACGAAGTTATTCGTTGCGCCGGAGTCCAGCAGAGCGCGCAGAGGCCGTCGCGCACCCGCGACGTGCACACTGAGAACGATCAACCACTTGTCGCTGCTGGAGGTGGTGGCATTGAGCTGCGCGTGCAGCGCAGTGAGGCTGACGGATCGCCTCGCCATCGGAAAAACGTTCCGCTCAATCAGCCCAGTAAGCCGCTCCCACGCCTACTGGGAGTGCTCGTTTTCTGGCGACGCAAGCTCGTCGGGCTGGCCGCCGCGGGCATCGAGCGCAGCGACGGCTGGGGCCGGAGTGCGACAATCAGCCGCACGATGAACGATCTTGTGGCAGCGAAAGCACGTCAGCTGTCTCGCCGCCGAGGAGCTTTCGCGGCTGTGACTATTTGTGAACCCGCCGCGTCGCACAGGCGCAGCCCGCTCGATGGCGTCGATCTCCATTGGGACAGATTTGTCGTCAACCCGCGTCTCGTACGGGTGGTGGCGCGAAGCCTTGATGCTGTAGTCCTCTCGAAGGGCGATGGTGAACGCCTCTTCGAGGGTAGCAGATGGCTTGCGCGTGAGGTAGAGGCGCTGATGCCCAGAGTTCATCCCGGCGACAAACACGTGAACTTGCGTTCCCATGTCGATTGGATGCTCGACCACGCGCGGCGCGTGGTGCCTCGTGCGCTGGATGTAGTCGAGCATAGTTGAACGTCCTTGACGCACCGCGAGGAACGGCGCGCGGCGTTGGTTCTCATCCTGCGGCGGCTCGAACGCCAGCCGCAGGTCTGCCTTGAGTGACTCGAGGGTCGGGAAGGAACCGGCGTCCGCGACGAGCTTGCCAAGATCCTACTCCTTGGCCTTGCTGTTGAACTTCGACAGCACCTAGTGGGTGCGGGCTTGCTCGCTGGAGAGCCGGCGCGCAGAGATGGCGATGTCTACCTCACACAGCCACCGGTTAAGCGCCAGCCGGTGGAGTCCTTCGCCACTGTAGCTCGACACGTCGAGCTTGACGATCTCGGTCTTGGGTTGCGCGGGAGTTGTAACCCACCGACGCAAGTAGGCAAGTTCGCGCGTCACGAACTCTTGGATGACCGCCCTCTGCTCCGCCTCTGGCGCCGCGGTCAGCACCGCCGCGACCACAGCGATGCCGGAGGAATCCGCGAGGCGGCGCAGCGTCTCCCACTCAAAGGCTGCCAAGTGGGGGAAGTCAGTGTGGTTGAGCGACCTGCCGTCGACACTCTCGGTCGTCGGGTTGTTCATGGCGATGGAAGGACTACGAAGTGCTACCAGGTGTCACGGGGCGTGACTGGCTTGCACGTGGACTGACGAGGAAGCGTGCTTTTTCAACTCTGACCTTTTATTATGTTTTGTTTTTAAAGTAGTGATGAAATCAAGGGAGCTCCTGTTACGAGAGCCACCCAATGCCCAAGTAGGATGGAGATCCTAAGGAGTTTTCAAATAGGTACTCCCTGGTTTAAACCTGGAGCGTACTTAATTGGGTGTGTACGGTGACCCCGTTACAACAAGCGGACAAGGCACAGCAACAAGATCAAGCTGGCGGTGGTAGAATTCTCCGACGCAGTGGGCGACATGCAGAAGACGGGTGCGCAGTTCTTTCCCTCGCTCTCAAGCTCAGTTGCTCCACCATGGGCAAGATAATTTTTTCTGGAGGAAGCAGAGAGCAGTGCTCGCTCAACGCTGCACAACAAGATCAGCAGCTCAAATGCGGTACAACAGAGGTCCGCTCGTGTCGACGACACAATTGAAAGAAGCTGAACAAGATATCGTGACGTGTGTGAACATGTTGCGCAACGAGGGGGAGAACACTATGCTGCGCGAAAAAGCAAAGGCTGTGGCTGCGGCAGCTGATGTCGCGCCGTTCGAAGCACCGTGGTCGTGGCGCGAAGCGTTTCAGGCGTGTCACAAGCTCTCGATCCAAGCAAGGACCCGCCACGGGAAATCCGCGGCGGAGACGACTGTTGCGCTGGTGGTAGTGCCGCTGCTGTGGTTTGGGTGGTGACGGCGTGCTTGTTGGGTGGCTGTGTGGCGTTGGCGTGTGAGCGGCGGTTATTGCCGTTGTTGTGCGACAGTGTTTTTGAGCTGGTTGTGGCGGCAAGAACACTCTCTCACTTGATACCACCATATGTTTTAGTAGTGTTCCACACTGATATGACAAGAGCAATACGGTATCCCATATTCATTTAAAATCATATTGTACTTTTTATGGATAGGTCTACAATGCCTAATTTTATTATCATCCTGTGTTGAGGATGTCAAATTGTACTATCTGAATGTCCAAGACACATTTTTTAAGAGTGTTATCTAATGAGAACTGGAAGCACACACACACACACTGGAAAGAGTAGTGGCGGATGTCAAAATATATTTCTGAATAGCGAATGACACATTTTTTTATTTTTGAGGGTGTTGTCTAATGAGAACTGGAAGCATACACACACAAACACACACATATGCACACACTCACATACACACATTCACACTGGAAGTTGGCCACACTCAAATGAGAATACATTAATTGTAACTGAAACACGCAAAAATGAACAACGCAAAAACATATTGAAATAGACGCAGAAACACATTAAAAGCCGAAGTTATTGCGATCACTAGTAGTGAAGAAACCCAGGCTGCGTAGCCACAGTCAGACATGCTTTTGGTGCCAAGCGAGCGTCGCGAGCAATGACTACCATGATCTGCAGACCCAGGGGGCAGGCTCTGCGACCAACGTTTTTTGAATGAAGTACACAACACCGTTAAAAAGATCCAGTCTATTTCTCTGAGTGCGAAGACCCAGAGGTCCGAGAGCGCAAGACACCGTTCCCCAATTCGGTTTGATTTTGGCTTGTTCGCTTTTCAATGTGTTTGTGCGCTTTTCAAGCGCTTTCAGATTTTTGAACATTTTTAGCTGTTGTCGGCTTTTACACACAATTTCTGTAAGAAGTAGACCTGATAAGGCCTATTAGGTGGGGATTCTGAAGGTCGATAAATCCGGAACGTATCTTATGCCTGTGAAACTTTGTATATATGTAGCTCCGAGTCATCTGCGTTGGAATCGACCAGCTCCGTCGCCGAAGCCGACGTGGTTGAGGAGATATTTGCCTCCAGGTGCCAAGTCGGCAACGCGGCCGCTGCCGCATTTACAGAATGACCAACATTCCTTTTCAAATTCAAGAAACTTTCGGTGCCGGTTTCTGTCCACTTAGAAGTCCAATATTGCTGCACGAAGTCGATCCTTATTGACCCAAAATCAGCGAGAGTGCAGTGTCGGCACTTTAGCAGGTCACAGCAGACAGACAAAGCTGCTCTGGCGGCCGAGTACCTGCTCTCCAATGCTGCATGCACCCAATGCCACCGTTTTACTCTTTGCGTTAGACTTCATCTAAAAAGTCGATGACTCAACAAGCAGCTCCAACGCGTTCTAAAACTAGAGTTCCGCGAGCGGCAGCGACCGGTTCGATTCGGCAACTCACTCGGCCAGATGTGCTTAAAAGCACATGGTTAGATACGGTCCACTCTCCGAGTTGTGCGGTTGCTTTATATTAATATCTCGTCGAAACAGATACAGGGGTATATTGCGAAAATATGCAAAATAACAGGGAATGCGCTACAAAATTCTCGTTCGCCAGGATCGCGCCAACCACTAACACCGTATCCCCCCTCCCCCCAACAACAACGACATGCCTACTCTAGCCCCTCCCCACTTGCGCATGATGAACGAGCAGAAGACCGCGAATGAGCGAATGGACTCGCTTATAGAGCGAGCAGGTCGTATTGATAGCGATGAGGCGGCTCGCCTTTCCAAGTGTCTGTACGATGTACTGTAGATGATCTCATGGCGATTCGGTGGGTGGACGACACATGAGCACAGGTGAGCCAAGACACTTCGCAAATTGCAGGCGACATACCACGGTCCTGAACGGGTAGAGCAACAAACTGGTCAACTCGATGAATCGCTTGAGTGTGATGCGATCGTACAATGTGGTGTTAAAGGGAGTCAACACTTCAGTGAATTGCAAGTAATCTCGCTGTCGATACAACAGCTTTTTAGCTAATCAAAGCCGATATGTTTGTACGCCTGGATCTCGTGTGCTCGTTTGTCCTCCGATCTTGCGCTGTAAGGGTCAGGTAGAGTTGAGGATACATCTCAACGATGGCACCTCGTTACATTACATTTGAGGCTGTGAAAAACATGTTATTTTTGATTTCTGCATATTCCCACATCCTTCGAAAACAATATTTTTCCATATGTTTCGACCGCACCACTCGAAGAGTGGACTGCAACCCTTTATGTTGTGATCAAGACGGTCTTGGTACGATGCCCGTCCGACAAGCCAATGGACTGATATCTGTCGGCCAAAAATAGTGTCTCGCCGATTTCGGCTCAACGTGGTTATCGTTTTCCGAGTTTATATTTTGCGGTTTGACGACCAAACTCAGAATCGAAAGCCACAATGTGACAATATTGTCTTTTTACATCGTTTTGTTTCGCTCCCAGTCTCTGAGCCAAGGAGGTGAAGCCCCATACAAAGTCTTTAAATGTGAAAAAAGCTAACTTTTTGAATGTGTCTCGGATCAGCGACGTTAGACATTCATCTGAAAGCTCTTTGAGTTGCGATCAGGACCATTCAAACACATTTTCTGTCTGATGTGTATGAGCAGAGCTATGACGATTTCGAAAACTTAAAAATTTGGTGGAACATCGAGATTCTTGTAATTTTGGCGCACAACATGACGATGATGCACTATATATGGTCAAAATGCTATAGAAAGTGCATAAGTTCAGATAATTTATCTCACCATCTTGCAAAATATAGCACCCAGGGCGTATAAGCCTCTTTCCATGCTAATTCAAGGAAGCATTTCAAGAGGCCAAAACAAGCACGGCCTACAGCAAGTCCCTTACATAACGGTGAAAACAATGAACTAGATTACAAACTCCGATACTGTGTATTTTTGTACTTACAGAAGCCTAAAAATGAAAATTTTCGAGATTCAGAGAAAACGTAATATTCAAATGCTACCTCTCTGGATGCTTCATCGAGGTTGCAACCAGGTGCGTCCGTACCTCCATGATCAGGAGCACCACCACACAAATTTCCGGCTTGATCGGATAAGAATTGACGATATTTTTTATTTTCGTCGGAAATTTTTGCCTCCTTGAGTCAGAGACTGGGTGTTAACCCACGCTTCCCCGTCTGCTTGGAAATGGAAATCGAAAAGTTGACATGTTTTACGTAAAACATGCGAATTCACAAACTCCACTTGGTTTTTGTGTTTCCACAAGTAAATACGATGCCTGCGCTTGGATAACGCGACACGCCATTTTCGGCCATGTCTTGTCATCGTCGTGGATGCCAATATGCCAGCACCTGCATTATTGATTTGTTCATAAACTACACGAATTCAGCAAATCATGTTTAACCAACAACATTGGAAAAATGGCCCGGTTATCAAAAGTACCACTGTGATACTGTTCTTTGGCACCAATCATCAAGTAAAACCATACACCTCAGACAACGGATGACTCAATGTACTGGAAGAAGTGAAATGCCAGCCAAATGTATTGAGATTGCGCGCTTATGTGCGCACACGTAATCAGGTCAGACGCACACTAACTCGAAGTCGTCTGAGTCAGGAGCGCTCTCGCGCGCAACTATCGTCCACTCATCCGCGTCCTCCCGCTCGCTCAGCGCAGAGCGAGGTCCTTCGTCCTGACTCCACGACTCGCTCGCTCGCTTGGCAACTCGCTATCTTGCCCTCGCGCACTACTACGCCCTCCACCGCGGTGTCGACAGCCCGCACGACGTCTTCCTCGGCCGCAGTCGCGCCATGCTCCTCGCGCCGCGCAGCTTGCTCGCTCTCGCCAGCCGCTCGCCTGCCACGCCCATCGTCCGCGCTCACGTCGTCCTCGTCGGCATCGCCGACCTTGCGCTTTCGCTTGCCAAGCACGCGCTCAGGATGGCGCATTTGCATGCCGCGGCCGACGAGTCGCTTTGGGCGGCTCGCGCCATTGTCGCACTGGTTGTGCCGGACCTGGTGGCACGTGAGCGCGTTGTTGTTGTCTCGCTCACGTGCCTTGTTGCACAGGTTCACGCTGCGCACAAGCAACACAGTCAGTCCCATCGACAGCGCAAGCAACCACACAAACGCAGCGCGCGAACTGGGCAGTGCCGCTGCTGCAGGCGGCGAAGTAGTATTTCGTTCCCCTGCCGCTTGTTCGTGCTAGTCTTGAAGAACGAGCACACCTTACGTTGGCGTGGGCGGCGCCGCCGAGTGTCCCGACCGTCAAGTAGTTGGGGGCACTCCTCGAGCTTGTGCTCGGTCGGGGCTTGGTGGAACACCTTGCGCTGCACAGTGGCACCAGATGTAGGGTTCTGTACATCCCCCCCCCCGCCACACAGGTTAGAGCGTTGCAGAGAGTGTGAGAGCCACACCATCACGATACTCACCACCGAAAAGTCCTTGTCATTGATAGCAGCTGCACCTGCAGCCGCGCGAGGAACGTTGCGTGATTGACGCCCTTCTCTCCCGCCCGCCTCTTTGTCTCGCGCTGCACGATGGTGGCGTTCACCATAGCAATATCTTCCAAGCCCAGAAAGAGCCCTTTGTAGTACTTCTGCATGACTACTGCGAGCTGCAGCAAGCAGCGCTGCAGTCGCAGCTGGTCATGTCGGTCGGCGCCACCCATCCACTAATGGTAGTCCTGCACCATAAACCGGCACGGAACTGCCACCTTGCTGCGGCCCGGAGGGCGCCGGTCTGTGCAGCACGTTGCACATAAAACATGTGAGTTGGCCAGAATGTTGCGCAGATAAATCATGCGCACTTATCAGATTTTCGCGCACCCCACGACACAACCTCGCGGCTGCCGCCGGTCGCCAGCACCTGAACGGGCTGGTTGTCCCACCACACGAGCGAGGCCATGCTCTTGACGCTCTTGGCAACGGCGAACTTGGTCGTCCCGCGCGCGATGCTTGGCGGACGCGGCCGGTGCTTCTCGGTCACGCCAGTGGGATGGCCGAGTCGATTCGGCATGATGGTGCCGATGCTGTACACGTGTCGGTGCAGTACCTGCAAAGCCAGCAGGACCGGCCATTGGTACACGCCATCCACAAGGCCTGGCAGCACCTCGTTCAGGTTGCGGATGACAGCGGCCGGGCCGCTGTTTTGGCCCGCAGACGCTGTGGCCGCATGCTGGGTCTTGCCGCAGTACATTTCCATCTTGCCATGTTGTAAAAACAACATCAGGATCTGACAATGTGTGCACATAAAACATGTCAGGCTTACCAAAAAAAAAGGGTGCCAAATGGACCCCTTCGGGATCCATGGGGCGGGTATGCACGACGCAGAACATGCACGCACGTACATGCGCCGCACACACATGCAACACACGAATCACACACCAGAGGCAGTGCGCTGTCTTCGCGCAGCAAGTCATGAAGAGCTTGAGCCCCACTTGTGCGCATGTCTTTGCGGTACTGGCGAGTTGGGTTGAAACCGCTTTTCGATGGGATGACTGCTTCGTTGAACGCGAGCGCCAAGGGATACTCGTAGCCCTGTCGGACCGTGTGCCGCAACATATCGACCACGATGCGCATTATCCACGCTCGATCCTCTGTCGCTCGTGGGTCCGCGTTGTTGGTGAAGTGCAGGTTCGCCATGATGTTGGTGAATCGGTTTCGCGACACGAACCGTCGGCATGGCATCCATAGATGTCACCACCCACTGGTCAATAATGCGACGCGAGTGTGCGGCTCCAGCATGCGCGCCACGAGCAGCCCAATGCACACGAGGATCTCGTGTGGCTGCACGTCTTTCACGGTCGCCTCTCGCGCCATGATCTCCTCTTTGCTTCTCGTATCGTCCACCGCTCACTTCGCAAAGATGCGATCGACCCTCGACACCAGGTGCTGCCGGTGGTATCTATTTGTCTCCCCCGCGATCTTCCGCCACAGCGACCGTGGCATGAAGTACAAGAACACGCCGAGTGATGAATCCACAAGAGACAGCACTGCGTGTGACGGCCTCGAGTCACCCTGCATGAGCCGAGGATAGCGCTCATCAGGCGAAAGCTTGACGGATCTGATGTACGCACCAGATGCAACATTTGGTCAGGACCACATGTTTATGTGCACCAACAAAGCTTGTCCACGTACCAAGCTCCCATCCATTGTCGCGCATGCTTCGCAGATGATTGGGGTTATGCGCCAGCTCGAGCAGCTCGTCCTCGTCGACATCGTTCCACCTGGTTTCGTCGCGTGTGACGGCGTGGCTTGCCATCACTTCCTCGTCACTGAATGAGTCGACGTCGACGGGAACAACACCATCCTCGTCGCCAAGCCACGGTTCGACGCACTGCCGCCGTCGTCTGAGGCAAGTGTCTCGAACTTCACTGTACTCATCTTCGCGGAGCTCGAAACGTTCACATCCATCCCGTAGGAAGACGGCGACGTCGATGATGTGCGTGCCTCCGGAGTCCCTTCGATTGCGTGGACGCGCGATCGTCGCGGCGTGTCGCCCGTGACCTCTTCCATCAACCGGCTCACCTCTCTCCGCCTCGTAGCAATGCGAATGATCGCCTGCCGCCGTTCTTCGTCGCCTTGGGACTCGATGGCGACCGTGCTTGCACGCTTCTGAGCGCTGACCGCGGGCCGAGCCGCAGCTGCCGCATCCACCGCGGCTGCCTTGGCAAGTTGCTGTTTCGACTTGACTCGCGGCTTCTTAGCAGATGCCTTACCCTTGCCACGACCGGACATGTTGTCAAAACAACATCAGACCCTTCGGCATGTAGTACGTGCAATCTCACAAGTGCGCACACGCACCAATTCTCGTCCGGCCGGTCGCCGCCGTGCTCCTCGTGCTCTGCATCGTCGGCGTACTCGCGGGATCGCTCGTGCCCGTGCTCGTCGTCAGCGCCGGCGCGATGCTCGTGCTCGCCGCCGACGCCGACGTGTTGGTCGTGCTCGCGGGATCGCGGGATCGCTCGTGCTCGTGTTCGTCGTTAGCGCTGGCGCGGTGCTCGTGCTCGCCGTCGACGCCGACGTGTTCATGATGCTCGTCGCTGCCTGCTTACCATTCGCCGACGCTGCCTTCTTCGCGGGCGACGCCTTCTTCTGTTGCGGCGCCACCTTTTTTGGTGACGCGTTCGCTCGTTCGTTCCCCTCCACCCCCTTCTTCGTGCTTCTGGCGCTCGATGCCATCTCGTCCGTCGTTTTGCTCACCTTCTTCGCCTTTGCTCACGAGCAGGTATGCAATGTCCTCCCCCTTATGCCGCACGCGCATAGAATGCGGTTCTTGCCTCTCATACATTTGGTAAGCGATCATCACCTGTCTCGTGGCTTCGTTCGCAGCCGTCAGCACGGCCCCGTTCTCGTTCTTCTTGGCAGAGGTCGCGAGAGGGGGGTCATCTCAACTGCTGCATGCACGCGTGAATTCTCAACTGAGAGATTTCGCCTGCCCGTGGGCCATTCAAATTTGTTCTCCTCGACATTTTTTAGACACTCTTGCCACATCTCCTTGTGTCTCTTTTTTTCACTGTCACCAACATAACCCTGTGCATTTGGAGAGAAAGCTTGACGTGGCCTTTTTCTTGCAAATTTGCCATTGACTTGAAGTTTGTATCGAAATTGGTGTTTTTGATGCATTTACTGTTATAACGTGTTTAAATAAAACATCTCAATTTTTCTGGGATGTTTACCCGTACAACATTGGGGGAGCGTGGGTTAATAGTTTAAAAAAATAAACAGGGCAAAGTTATATCTAACGGCAATTGTTACTGGTGCTGTTGCTGGCGGTGCTCCTGGCGGCGGCGATAATTCGAGCGGAGTTCTAGTGCTCTGGGGCAACATATTTGGGTGAGCGTACAGTGCTGGCGGAAAGTATATGATCACTCACTTTTTTTCATCATAACTTTGTCAAAAATACGAATTGGATTGTGCTATTTAGATATGTTGATCCCTTCATCACATCAAGGAGAAAGCAAGTCTTTTTGTTCAAAAAGACGATGTTTAGGCATGAAGAGAGAACAAAGGGTTATATTTTGGAGGCTAATCGGGTAAAAATGGCACTAGAGGGCATACAAAAATCAAGATAAAATTGCTAATTTTTTGCTCGATGTCAGAAGCACCTCCGTCAAAACACAAAAAGCTGCCTTCACGCGCAACACAACAGAGCGTGCGTCCAGGTTAATCTGGAGCAGCAGTCGCTCTGGTTGACGCGACAACTGCCCTCTCGATGCTCAAGGGCACCAGGGACTCCAAGCCTCGTGGGCTGTTTTCTTGTCGGGTCAATCGTTTTTCGCCATTTCTCGTTCATCAATAGGCAA
>SMMQ01002724.1:274-26151 GCA_008271595.1 [Pythium] brassicae (nom. inval.) | reverse complement strand
TTTAATACCCCCCCCCCCCCCCTCATTTTCGACGATGCTGGCGGACGCGCTCTGGCGCGCGGCGACGGCGCTCGCACTGCTGACGAACGTCGCGTGCGTGTGCGGCGGCGTGTTAGGCGCCGTGATGGTCGCGCAGTTCCTCGAGTACGGCGCGCTGAGCGCCGCGCGGCGCCACAAACTGCGCCCGCGCGCGAGCGTCGACGAGCTGCGCACGCTCTTCTACCGCGTCTACTGGGCGTTCAACGTCGCGTACGTGGGGGCGGCCGCGCTCTGGGTCGCGCTCACCGAGCGCTCGGACGCCAAGCTGCTCTATGGCGTCGCGTTCCTGCTGGCGCTGCAGCTCGGGCAGCTGGCGCTCGCGCTCGCGCTCAGCTCCTGGGAGGACGTGCTCGCCGGCGGCTGTGCGCTCGCAGGCAGCAGCAGCAGGTGGCTGCGCGCGCTGCGGGCGCGCGTCAAGCGGCTTTCAGGCGGGGCGTGAAGGCCAGGACGACTGATGACGGGGGCGCTCAGTGAGAGCGAATGGAGAGAGCAAACAGATCCACTTGAGACGCCTTTCAACGTGTGTTGCAGCGCGCGTTTACGCCTCTTTCTTGCGCTCGTCGTGCAGCACGAGCGCCACAGTGGGCGCTACCGCCGCCTCTGCGCGTTGTTGTTCACTGTTCGCATCCGCCGTCACCACCACCAGCGCCTGCGTCGGCACGTGCGCGTCATCGGATGATGCTTCGCGCTTGATCGCTTCCGCCGCACGCGCCGCCGCGGCCGCGACCTCCTTCTGCTGCTGCTGCTGCTGGGCCACGAACTGCGCGTACGAAAGCTTGTCGGCGAGCAGCTGGTGTGCCGCCTGCGGGGAGAGCGCGGCGATCGCGTGCGGCGGAAAGCCCGCGCCTTCGAGCTGCGCGCGCATGTTGCGCGTGATCATGAACGGGACGGACGCCACGGACGCGGCGCTCGAGCGCTCGCCGTACCACACGCGCTCGGCCCACTTGGTGCCGTCGTAGTGCCACTTGTTGGCGTAGTAGCGCCCGAGCAGCTGCCAGCGCTGCACGCGCGCCGCGAGCTGCCGCACCACCATTGGTCGGAGATAACGAGCGATTGGCCTCTGTTTTCATGTTGGAAGCCAAAATGACGTGTGTCTAGCGATTACGGTACTTTAGTATTCGCACGTCCTCGAAACGACGCACAAGTGCAGATCGCGTGAAGCGAACTCGCCCACGATGTGGTCCTCGCCCGAGCAGATCGCGAGCGATCTCCACTCGCCCGACCAACGAGTGCGACGCACAATCCTCACGCTGCTGCGCAACCACCGAGCGCCGCTCGACGCGTTCGCGACACTGCAGCCGGCGCTTTGCTTCGGCTCGCTGGTGCAACTCGCAGCTCGCGAGCACGAGTGCGACGAAGCGAAGCGCAGGACGTGGAACGTGCTCACAGCAGTAGCATCGCTGCACTCGCGAGTCCACGCAACGCGGCTGCTGCACGAGTACCACGTGCTCTCACTGGCGCTGCAGACGCTTCGGGACGCGTTCGAGCAGCGCAGAGGAGTCGCGTGCGTGAACCAAGTGCTCGAGTTCCTGTCGGCGCTGAAGAACGACAACGCCGCGCTCTTCACGACCGACCCGACCGTCGTGTCTTGCCTCACGCAGCTGCCGGTGCACCTCGGTCAGGGGATCGACCGGCACGGGATCAACCTGCTCGTCCGCTTGCTTCGTCGGCTCCAGGAGACGGAAGGCAGCGAGTGCGCCGAAGCGGTGGACGAGCGCACTGCCGACATGGTCGACCGCGTCGAGCCGATCACGTTCCTGATCTTTATGGACAAGGTGGCGGAGGAGTACCGAGGGTGCTTCGCTCCGTATCCTGCTGGTTGTGGGAGCTCTTACGAGCACCCGAGCTGGCGAGGACTGGCCTCACTCAGGCTCGGCACACTGATGTTCGAAGCTGCTGAGGTGGCCCGCGGAGCGTGCACCACCAGCACCACAGTCGCGTCGTTCGACGCAGTTGTCGCGTTCAAGTGGCTGCTTGTAAACAGCACTGCGCTCTCGACTGCATTCGTCGAAGCGCACGATCTCACAGCTGCGCTCGACAGCATCAGCTCCAGCAGCCAACGCACTCGCACTGTTCGGTACCTCGCGCAGAAGGTGGTGGCCGCTGTGTTCTCAAAGCGGAGCGTTGGCTCGGGGCTTTCACGAGGCGACACACCAAGGCCGACGGTGGATGACAGCGAAGCGGGCCCCACGTTCCACGATGCCCCCGAAGTGTACAGTACGCTGCAGTTGCTCGAGCACGACTGTAACAAGGAGACGTTGGCGGCGATCGCCTCCTGGAACTCCAGTCTCAACTGCGAAAGAGACTTCCAAGCTCTGATCCCCATCGCGCTCCGCGTACTTGCCGACTCCAGGACCTCGACAGCCGCGAAGGAGCTCACTTGGGACATTCTCGCTGCTGCCTCCGCGCGCTATCCTGCGAAAGGGTCCTCGACAACGTGCACGCAGGAGCACTACGAGCTTATGCGTGCGGCCCTGGAGTCGGTGCTTGGGACAACGAGTGGGTCTCAGTCACTCGTAGCGTCAGCGACAAAGCTACTAGTCGGGTCCATGCAGACGATCTGGCTGGACGAAGTTGACAGGAACGGAAGCTACTGGAGTCGCAGGAGCGCTGGCGCGGACGCGACGCTTGTAGAACTGCTGGTAACGCAGCTGGAACGCATCAACTTGTCGGATCCCAGGTACTCTGCGACGCAAACGATGGCGTGGACTGTTCTCAGTCGATGCTTGGGGAGCGCGAGCCTGGAGACTGGAGAACAGCTCGCCGCCAGGTTCCCTCGCGTTCTCTCGTTACTCACTCGAGCGCTTCACGAAGCTCCGCGCGGTCGTTCCGACCCGCCAGTACTCGAGTTCGCGGCGGCACTCGCTCGTAAGCAGTTGCTGCTGTCGAGAACAGTCGGCGACGTGGTCAAGGCGATCGTTGCGAGTATTGTGCCGTCGCAACACGGCTTGTTCATGGCCATCCCGACTGCGGTAAAACATCTCACAGCACTCGAGTGGAGCCACCCTGAGTGCAGAGCGGAGATCGACGCTGCAGTCCCCACGCTGGCGCGACTCGCGGCAGACTGCGGATTCTCCAGCCTGCAAGTCTTCGCGAACGCGACTTCGTCCTGCGACTTGCTCGCGACAGACCTCCCGGCCAACTGCATCGATCAGCTGCTTTCGAGCGGCAACGAGCTCGAGCAGCTGGTGGTGCTGACGAGTTTCGACCACGCTTCGGCCTCACCACTCAGTGAACTCGGGATCAAAGTCGGAGGACTCGCAGCTTTGCGTCGCGTGGCGGAGAGCGATAAGCATCCGTGCCACGCGCTCGCCGAGCGTCTGCTGGCGAAGCTTGGGCATCGAGCGCCTCTCAACACTCCGACGCCGCGCACAGCAGAGCCGCTTGGCTCCACCTATGCGCAATTCAGCGCCGAGCTGATTGACCTCGTTTGCGCGCTGGAAACTGCTCCGACGGGCGCGAGCCGCAACGACATCTTCAACCTCAGAATCGGCCGTGTGCTGCAGCTCATCAAGGCGGAGCAACCGCCCCCAGCAGTGTTCCTCGCGTGCGTGAACCAATTATTCAGCCCATCAATGTTTGGACGGCTCTGGCAAAGCGCAGAGATGGTCCCAGCTGCAGCCGCCGTCGATATCACGATGGTGGCGCTCCACGCGCTCGAGATCGACGGCAGACTGGCGCGCCGGGAGCAGATCTTGCGCGTCTTGCGCTCGCTGTGGTCGCAGCTTCCTCCGGACGAAGTCACCTCGGCCCACGCAATCCTGCTCCTGGTGCAGTGACTGAGCAAGGAGCCCGACCACGCAACGGCAGGGCTGCTCATCGACCTCGTGCGCGGACTTGGAGCGATCAGAAACGGAGCATGGGACACGATCGACGGAGCCGTTTGCACAGTCGTTGACGACACCAACGACGACCGCGACAGCTACTACCACAACCTCTTGGCACTCTATCGCAGGCGCAAGGGCGTCCAACTCGGATCCCCCAGCAGCATCGAGATCCCACACGTCGCAGTCGCGCTTGACGTTCTCTCCACTGGACACGACCTCGAGAGGCTCCTCGCGCTCCAGCTCCTGCACAAGCACATTCCGATCGTGCACCGCTGCGCGACGCCACTGCCGTCAGAGCTTCTCGAAAGCGCGCACTTGATCTTCGGGCTGTCGCTCGTGGGGCCGATGCTGAACCGGGCGGTTGCGAGCAGAGTGCTCGCTCGCCTGGCAGCAGTCAACAGCACGTGCGCTGCGCGGGTGTCCCAGTACCTGGAGACGCCGGGTGCGGCCATGGCAAGCGCAGACATCTCGCAGGTGCAAGTGCCTTGAACTTGAGTGCCACCGCTCGATCAGCAGCTCGGACACCGTATAGAGCTCGAGTGCATCGACGACGACTAGCACCTGTAACGCTTGACTGAAAGCTGTAGAGCCACTTCGTGGTGTGGTACTGTTCACAGTAGCGTACCGCGTGAAGGATCGGTCAAAGCGCACCCTGTCTGTTGATGCCTGGCAGCAAACTACGTCGAGCCGCTGAGCATCGCGTTGTAGTCGAAGCGGAAGGAGAAGTCGACGCCCTGGTGCACCATCGCCGAGTTCATGATCGTGATGAAGCACCCGATGAGCTTGCCCTGCAGCGTGAGCCAGTACGTCTCGAGCACGAACGCGAGCAGGTAGAGCGTCGAGATGCCGTACTTGCGCTTGATGAGCAGGTGCATGGACAGGAACGACAGCGCCTCAGCCGCAGCGTACGCGAACGACGTGAGCACCTCGGTCTTCATCTGCGCGTGCGTCATCCGCATCAGGATCTGGTTGTACTTGGCGGTCGGGAGCGTCCAGAGCGAGCCGATGCACGAGCCGTAGAGAACCGGCATGAACACCTCCATGTACTCGGCGAAGATGAGCACCTCGCACGCGAAGAGCAGCTGCAGCGTCTGCTCCAGCACCCGCGCTTGGTCCTTCCGCTGGATCCTCATGCCGTCGATGAACACGACAGTGTTGGCGCGCTTCCGGATCTGGGCGAGCTGCCGCAGTGGTATCTTGTCTGTCGCAACGGCGCTGGGGCTCGCGTCCGGGCTCCGTGCTGGAGCATCAGCTTCTACTGTGGTGCTGTCTTGAATCACAGGCTCTTGCTGCGGCGCTCCAGTGCCGCCGTTCTGCGAGTGCTCTGGAGCAGAGACTACGACGGCATCTGCGGCATCATTCGTGTCGTGCTGGGAGGAGCCTCCTGCCACTTTGTACCGTCTGGATCGCTTGAGGGCAGTGATGATCGCGGTCACTGGGGCCACGATCGAGCGGTGGGTCCTTCGGTCTTGGCTGAGTGGTATGACATTGCACGACGAGCGTCGGTCGCAGCTGCTGTTGACGGCTTCTGTCACAGGGCTGATCTTCTGGAGGTCGATGAGGCGACGCGTCTTGTGCCGTTGAATCATCTTGGGCTTGAGCACGACCGAATACACACGCGCTGAAGTGGGCAACGACTCACCACTCGATCGCTGCGTCGAAGTAGTCGCTCTCAGTACGGATCCGGCGCTGGCTCCTCGCTTCGACGCGGTCCAAAGCGCCTGCAGCGATGTTTGTTCGCTGTCCTCGCCCGCGCCTAATCCTTTGTTGAGCGAGTTCGACGAGGCCAAGCGCCGGTTGAGGTAGCTCGACTGGCGGGCGGCCAACCCGCGAGAAGGAGCGCGGCCGCCGCTGTTTTCATCCTCTGCGACGGGGTTCGTGGCGCACTCGACGATCTTTATCGCTGTCTGCAGCGTCGACCTGCCGTCAGTCATGTACTCGTCCTTGAGATACGCCCGGACTTCGAGCGCCGCTTGGATGAAGTCGGTTAGCATGATGACGGAGGTGAGCGCGCTTGAGTTCACGAACTGCATGCAGACAGTCTGGTAGAGCGAGCCCGAGAGCTCAACCAAGCAGATCGTCACGTCCGTACTCACGTCGTCAAGCTTCTGCGCGTACCGCCACAGGAAGCGCTTGGTGGCCACTTTGAAGAACGGGAACAGCAGCATCATCGCCACCTGCACGAGTGTCGGGACGTATGCAAAGCCGAGCGAGAGCACGAGGAAGAAGTAGAAAAGCACGAGCTGCAGGCTCACGATCGGCGTGTACTTGATGAGCGTCTGCAGCCGTCGAGCGAACGTGTCGCGAGCGAAGACATAGGTAAAGGCGACCGTGAACGTCATCAGCGGGACGACGCCGATGAACTCGCGGAATGGGACTGGGAAGCGCCATGTGAACGCGACAGTCGTCCAGAGCGCCTCTTGCGCGACTCCCGTGCAAATCGCCGTGAACGCGATCGTCTTGTGCGAGTACGCGTTGTTATCGAGTCCGATCGCTTGCTTGACGGCGATCAGGAGCGCATATGCGAGCAGCGTGTGCGAGATTGCGGAGCGGACGAACGTGAGCCAGTGCTCGGACACGTCGAGGCGCGGGTCCTTGAGCGGGATGGCGTCCAAGGCGCACAGAATAAAAACAGTCGGCAGTGGCGAGAGCAGGACCACAAGCGCCACGCGCGTTCGCGAGACAGAGTTCTGGTACGCGTCGAAAGTCGCGAGCTTCTCGATCGAGTACCGCCCGAGGTGCTGTGGCTCGCTCTTCCACTCATGGAACCGCTCGAGCAACTCTGTCGTCTTCGACGCCAGCAGCGAGAGCCACGGCATGTTTGTTTCTGGAAGGCTGTTGGTTGCGTGTGCTCCCCTGTTGAGGAGGAGTAGACCAGAAGTGTGGGAAAGTGTGACTTGTGCGGCGTGTCTTGTCTGAACTCCCAACATACAATAGTGAAACGTATACTGGAGTACAGTCTGTGTGATTCACAGAGCTTTTTCATAGATTGTATCTACGAATAAGTAGCCGTGTACTTGGAGCAAAAATAGATGCACGGAACTGCTGGTGTCGGACGACAGCAACGTTGAGGACCTACACTTCCTCTTCACAGATCAACGACTGTGTTTCGTGAAGTTGCGAGGCTGTGAGGCTGTGCAACTGAGACGACGGCGCCTCAGACAAGAAAAATCAATCAGGATGGAGGTCAATGACACTCACTGCAAGGTTCCAAGAATCACGACTCGGTGACTTTCGTACATCCGGGGAGATCCAAAGCACTCGCAAACCGCAAGGATGTGTTCGTGCAGTCCTCGAGACTTCCTGTCAGTCACCACTGTAGATGCGATATCGGTTCCCATCGACGGTGCAGTCCGTGTTGTTGGCACACAGCGCCCAGTTAGAAACGCGATGGACCGAGATCGGCATTGCTGCTCGAATGAGACCCAATCGCATGCATGCCAACTTTGACCAGATTGAAGTGAAGTGAAGTCGAACACATCGCAAATCGTTGGTCGGAGTTGGTCGGATCCTACTCACACATATTCGCGGGGAATCAATCGCCTCTTGGTCGTCGTTGTCGTCCTCTCTCTCTCTATCTCTCTCTCCCTCTCTTTCTCTCTCTCTCTCTCTCTCTCCCCCTCTCTCTCTCTCTTTCTCTTTCCCTCTCTCTCACACACACTTTCAGCCTCTATCACACTATGTTTCCTCTCTCTTCCCCTCTCTTCCTCTCGAAAATAGAGATCTGTTGTCATATCCCAATCGTCTTTAGTGCAAAAATGCAGGGACCGCTTCAGCTTCCACAATTCTCCATACAAATTCCAAGTACAGCGCTTCCCCCCACAACTGAAAAAGCGCGGGAACGCGAACATGGCGATGGCGCCACCGCTGCGAGAGGAGCCGACAGCGCTGGAGCGCGCGCTGCGGCTCGCGCTCTCGTCGGCCGACGCGTCAGATACGCTCGCAGCTGTGTGCGCGGACGGGGCGCTGCTGCGCGACGCCCAGTCGCTCTTTGCGCAGCTGCTGGCGCCGGCGCGCTCCAGCGGCCGCGACGCCCCCGAGCCGCCGCTGGTGGCGCTCGTGGCGCTCGTCGCGGCAGCCGTGGGGCGCGAGAAGAGCGACCGCGCGAGCCGCAAGCGCAAGCGGCGCGCTGCCGGCGGCGCGGCAGAGGACGACAGCGACGCGAACGACGACGACGCGCCGCCCGTGCCGTGGGACGTGGTGGCGCTGCTGGCTGCCGCGCGCGTGAGCCTCGGCGCGTTCCTGCGGCAGTTTTCGCGCCTCTTCGAGCGCCTTGTGCTCGGGCCGGAGCTGCTCGAGGTCGCGACACAGCTCAAGGAGGAGTTTACGGTCGCGACGGTGCTCTTTGAGAAGTTTCGCGCGCTCTGGCGCAAGCTCGTGGCGCCCGTGGCGTCCGGCCACGTGCACGAGCCGATCCTCGCGGCGCCGCCGCACCGACCGACGCCCTTGGAAGACAACAGGGAGCCCGAGCCAGAGGAGACACAGCAGCCGCGGCGCCGCAAGATGAGCGACATGCTGCTCTACCAGCTGGCGTCGGTGGACCGGCACCAGCAGCTGCACGACGCCGGCTGGCTGCTCTTCCTCGTCGCGCGGCGCCGGCTCGCGGGCCAGTACGCGGGGCTCGGGCAGCTCTACTACCTGCTACTCGCGGTGCTGCACCTCGTGCTCTCGGCCGAGTCGCCGCTGTCGCTCGAGGCCGAAGTCGCGGCGGCGCTCAGCGCCTTGGGTGGCACGGCCGCGACCGCCCCCGTGCACGAGCCGATCCTCGCAGCGCTGTGCGCAAACCCCAAGGTCGAGCACCACGAGGTGACGCGCGCGATCGCGGACGTCGACGCGCTCCTGCGGCAGCTGCAGGCTGAAGCGCTGCTCGTCGTCCCGGCAGCGGCGCCGGCCAGTGGCGGCGGCAGCGCCCAGGCGACGACAGCGACACGCTCGCTCGCGTCGGCGGTGCTGAGCGACGACGCGGTCGCCGACAACGTGTCACAGCTCTCGGCGTACTACAAGCAAACGTACGTGGATTCGTGCGGCAAGCTCGACGAGCGCCTGTACCTCGACGCCGCGACGCATGAGGTGATCATGGGCCCGAAGCCGCCGCAACCACCGCCGCCGGGCGCGACGTCGGCGCTCAGCAGCCCCGTGCCGGCGAAGCGGCCAGCGCGCGCGGACCGGCCGGTTCCGTTGAACCCGTTCGCGTCGCCGTCGCGACAGCCCGCGACGCCGCAGCGTCGCGGCAGCGGGTCGACAGTCCTGGCCACGCCGGGCCCGCCGCCGTCGCCGTTCACCGGGCAGGCGTGGCAGTGGCACGGGTCGTCCCCGCCGCCGTCGTCAGCGCTCGCTGAGCGCGCGCGGGCGCTGCACACGCCGAACACGCGCGCGTTCCTGCACACCGCGACGAGCCACCAGGCGTCGCCGTTCGTGTCGCAGACGCCCGTGACAGCGGCGGTGGAGACGAGCAACTGGGTGCGTGACACGCTGGCGCACTCGGGTGGCGGCTTCGTGTCGCCCCACCTCAAGCTCTTCTTCCGGGACTGCGCGACCGACCCGACCGACCACATCGCGCGCGTGCTCCAGGAACTGTCGGCGCGGCTCGTGACAGCGCGCCGACGCGCGTCGGGGCCCCCGGCGACGCCCGCGCTCGACGAGAACGACAGCGCCGGCACCGCGACGACGGCGTCGTCGCCGCACGTGAATGAGTACTCGAGCGTGGACGGGAGCCTGCAGAAGACCAAGAACCTCGCGATCGCGCTATTCTACCGCGTGCTCGAGGCGCTGCTCCTGTCGGAGCGCGAGCGGCTGCGCACGACTAACTTCTCGTCGCTGCTCCACAACGAGTCATTCGTGGCGTCGCTCTTCGCGTGCAGCCTCGAGGTCGTGCTCAAGGCGCACAGCCTCATCACGCTCTCGTTCCCGTTCCTGCTCGACGCGATCCGAGTGAACGCGTTCGACTTTGGGAAAATCGTCGAAAGCTTCGTCAAGCACGCGCCGAGGCTCCCGAACGCGCTCAAGCGCCACATGCGCGACCTCGAGCAGACGATCCTCGACTCGCTCGCGTGGCGCGCCGACTCGGGGCTCTACGTCGTGCTCGCGGGCGACACACGGGCGGCACCGCCTGAGTCGGCGCTGCTGGCGTCGCTCACAAACGGGACGCCAAGCGTAGGAGGCACCATCGCCACTCCGAGCTCGGCCGCGACGCGGACGAGCGTGCTGCAGCTCTTCTTCCGCAAGGTGCTGTCGCTCGCCGCGTCGCGGATCTTCCGGCTCGGCACGCTGCTCGAGCTCGACGCCAAGTATCTGAACCAGGTCTGGACAGCAGTGAAGGAGTGCATCAGCTCGCACCACGCGCTGCTCAAGGATCGGCACCTGGACCAGGTGATCCTCTGCAGCCTCTACGGCGTCTGCAAGGTCAACAACGTGCGGCCCGAGGTCACGTTCAAGCGCGTCATTGACGCGTACAAGAAGCTGCACAGCCAGCCGGCGGGGACGAGCAGCCTGCACGGCGGCAGCGCGACGCCCGTGTCGCTCGCGCGGGGCAGCAGCAACGACGTGATTCGCAACATCAAGCTGGACGCCGACGACGCGCGCGGCGACATCATCAAGTTCTACAACCGGTGCTACATCCCAACGATGAAGGTCTTCATGCTGCAGTTCCAGGTGCAGGACAAGCAGATGGCGGCGGCCGCGGCGGCGGCGGCGACAGCGACCGGCGGGACGGGCGCGGGGGGCGCCTCGCAGGCGCCGCCGGGCTTCACGCCGCGACGCGAAGGCAGCGTCGTGGCGGCGTCAACGTCGGACACGGAGATCGTCGCGGAGGCCGCCGCCGACGCGGTTGAGAAGGTGATGAAGTCGTACGGGATCGCCGCTGTCGCCGGGGTCCCCGGCCTAGGCACGCCGCAGCAGCGCGCGGGTCTTCGCCGCACCGCGTCGCCCCGCGTCCCGAGCTCGCCCGTGTCGTCGCTGCAGCTCTTCACGAGCGCTGAAGTGCAGTCGCTGCCCGTGTCGGTGCACCACACGTCGCCCAAGCGCGTGCTGAGCTCGAACTTGTACATGTCGCCGCTGCAGCAGGCGCGGCTGCACCAGCAGCGCTCGCACCTGACGCCGCGCTCGCACGCACTGTACGCGTTCGGGGAGAGTCCTGCGCGGGTACGTTGCGTGTCGCAGTGTGTGTGTTCTCGTTCAACTGTGTGTCGTGTGGGTGGGAGTGAGAGCTGACGCTGTCGTCTGTCGTCTCCCCGACAGGACCTGGCGCTGATCAACCGCGCGGTGAACACGACGCTGTCGCGCGCGCGCGTCGCTGTTCCGCTCGTGCTGACTGAAAGCCACGACGACGACGGCGACGACGACGACGACATGGAGACGAGCGAGAGCAACAGCAACAGCGCGGCGTCGACGCCGACAAACTCGACCAAACGACGGCGACTCGGCGGACTGTGACACTCGAGAGAGACGCGCGAGCTATTGCTATGATGCATCGTGTGCGTCCCCCCTCCCCTCGTTCCTCCCTCGTTCCTACTGTGCCGACAACGGCGTCGAGACGACAGACAGCGAATGCCACGACCCGTTCGCTTGTTTCTCTTGTTGTTGTTTTTTGTCGTTGCAAAACTCGCCGCCAGTGGGTCGTCAGGTCACACGTCGCCTGTCCCCCTCCCACCGGCGCTCTTCCTACTATCCATACACCCCCTGCGCCATCTCTGCCTGTCGCCACGTCATATCTCCTCCACACCAGCAGCACGCGTGGTGTGCGTCCGCAGGGTCGCTCTCTCTAGCTACAACTCTCTCTCTCTCTCTCTCTCTCTCTCTCTCTCTCTCTGTCACGCCGACACCCAGCGTCCCCGTCCCCCACTCGATCGGCTCGTTGTCGTTCGTTTCCCACTCGCTGTCGGCGGTTCTCGGGAGAACTCACGCAGTCGCGTCCGGCGCGTCCATCGAGAAGACCGCGGTGACGGTGTCGCCCTCGTCGCTCAGCACCTCTTCGCTGCTGTGGCTGTCGTGCGCAAAGAGCGACGAGCGCAGCGCCGCGGCCGCCGCGTCGTCCTCGCTGCCGGCGCCATCATCCGGCGCCGGGTCCTCGATGATGTCGTCGTCCGCGCCGACGCTGCTGCTGTTGATCCGCCCGCGCATCGCCGCGCCTTCCTGGAGCTGGCGCATGAGCCAGCCATCGTCCGCCATGCTAACGCTGTTGAACGTCGCGCGGCTCGTGTCGAACGCAAAGCTGAACTCGTCAAAGTGCGACTCGTCCGTCGAGCTCACGACCGTCGTGGCCTTGCGGCCGCCGCCGTTCACGTTCTTGAGCTCGCCGATCGACTCGTCGACCTTCATGTTCCGAAAGTGCTCGTGCACGTTCTGCATGAGCTCCTCGGACGGCGGGATGAACGGCGCGTCGACATCCTTGACCTCGAGCTTGAGCCAGTTGATGTCCGCGAAGAACGGGTGCGCGCGCACCGCGTCGATCCCGATCCGCTGCGCTGGGTCGCGCACGAGCAGCTGCTGGAGCAGGTCGACTGCGAGCGGGTCGAGCGGCGGGTACCGGTCGTACTTGACGTCCGCAGTCTGGATCTTCTTGTACATCTGCGAGATGTTGGGGTCGAAGAACGGCGTCGTGCCCGTGAGCATCTCGTACAGCAGCACGCCGTAGCTCCACCAGTCGGCTTCCATGCCGTACTGCGGCTTCTGGGTCAGCAGCTGCTCGGGCGCAATGTACGCGGGCGAGCCAGCAAGCGTGCCCGTTGGCGCAAAGTGGCCGCTCCCTGTGCCGCCCGAGCCCGAGAGTGTGAGCTGCTTCGAGATGCCAAAGTCCACGAGCCGGATGTGACCCGTCTTGTCGAGCATGATGTTGTCCGGCTTGAGGTCGCGGTAGATGATCCCGTGCGCGTGCAGGTACGAGAGCGCGATCGCGAGCTCCGCGGCGTAGAAGCGTGCGCGCTCGACCGAAAAGCGGCGACCGCTGCTCGTGCTGATGTTCGGGTCCGTGGCGCTCGAGTGCATGTGCAGGTAGAGGTTCCCGCCCTTGTAGTAGTCGAGCCCAAGGTAGAGCTTCGTCGGCGTCTGGAACGCGAAGCGCAGGCACGCCATGAACGGGTGGCGCACGCCCGAGAGGATGCGCCGCTCCTTGAGCGCGCTCTCGGCGCCCGAGTGCTTGTCGATGATCTTGATCGCAAAGTACTCGTCCTGGCTCAGGTGCCGCTTCACGAGCACGACGGTGCCAAAGCCTCCCTGTCCGAGCACGCCGACGACGTCAAAGTCCGAGAACGAGAGCGCGAGCGAGCGCTTCGAGAGGTGGCACTGGTGGAAGCACGACGCGTGCTCCGCGAGCACCATCGGGTTGGACGTCACGCGACGCGCCGCCGCCGACGCTGTCGCGGTCGACGCGCTCCGCTGCTGGCGGAACGACAGCACGATGCGGCACACGCGGCGCGCGGGCGTGAACGTGAGCTGGAGCGCGAGCTTGCCGGCGGTCGTGGAGCCCGAGACCGTGTTCACGAGCTTGGGCTGCGTCCAGGCGTAGCTGTGGTGCTCGTCGTCGTCCGCGCGGTGCGCTGGCTCCTCGGTCACGTCCGTAACGAGCAGGTACTTGCTCGCGTAGAGCGCGCAAAAGTGCACGAGCCCCTCGCGGCCGTGGTAGATGCCCTTGAAGACGCACGACGGCTGGTTCGTCTCGGCCGACTCGAGGTCGAAGAGCAGCTCGACGTCCTTGCTGAGCTGGCGCAGGAAGCCCGGGAGGCGCTCGGCTGCGTGCTCGGGCTTGGCGGCCGCGAGCAACTGGAGCAGGTCGGCGTAGAACTTGTCGGCAAAGTGGCGGCTCAGGCTCGCTTCGAGCGACAGAATGTCGTCGGTCGAGCGCGCCTTGAAGAGCTCGCGGGGCTTGGACATTTGCAGCAGCGGCGACGGCTCGGCGCTCGCGCGGTGCAGACTGAGCTGCATCATGTGCATCCACATGGCCTTGCCGATCGCGGACGTGGCGACGAGGTGGATGAGGTTCCCGTTCGTCGCGAGGAAGCTAAAGCCGAGCACGTCCGGCTGGAGCCGCGAGCCGCCAAAGCCCGCGGACGGGAGCGAGCTCAGGATCTGCTTGATGACCCACTTGCCGCGATGCTGCTCCTTCCCGAGCGCCTGCACCTTGGACTTGTAGACCGTGATCGTGCGGTTCTGCAGCGTGATGTACCGCGGCGTCCAGTTCTTCACGATCTTGCGCTGCTTGTACAAGTAGCCCTCCCACTCGACCTCCTCGGCCGAGATCGTCTTGAGGTCGATCAGGTCCGGCGTCTGCAGCTTCTTGCTGCGCTCGGCCGCCGCCTTGGCCGACGACGACAACGACGACGACGACGACGCTGCCGCCTTGGCCGCGTGGGACGCGGACGAGGGCGCCGACGCCGCCGTGGCCGCCGCCGCCGCTGCTGCGTGCGTGTTGGTCGAAGCGGACGACGAGCGCGAGAGCGACGGCCGCCGCGCCGACAGCGTGCGCGAGAGCAGCGACGACGCCGAGAAGCCCCCGGGCGACGCGGCCGACGCCGAGGACGCGGCCGTGCTGCCCGAGCTGATCGACGCCTTGCGGCGGCTCGCGATGCGCACGGGCCGGCTGAAGGACGCGCCCGAGCCCGCGGCGTCCGCGCCGCTGGTGCCGCTGAGGCTCGCGCCGGAGGTGGCGGCGCTGCTGCTGCTGCCGCGCATCGAGTTCATCATGCGCGCGTCCATAATGTGCGACGCCATCGTCGCTTCGTCAGGGGTGGGGGGGGGTGAGGGGGCACAACGAGTCCACACACACACACGCGCGGCTCGCTCGTTGTCGGGAGCTTGTGCGCGACAGAGGGGCGAAGAGCGAGTGACGGAGGCCACGCACACGAGCAGGCAAACGTGCGCGCTTTTGCCTCCTTTGCATAGTTTAATCGAGTGAAAGTGAGAAGCGGGAATGTGATCAAACGTTTTGTATAGATGTGTCGTGGGAGGGAGGGGATGAGACGTGCGGGACGTTCGGGACTAACGAGTAAGTCGAGATCAACATATTGAAACACTATGTTGATGTCGAATGCCGAAGCAGAGGGTTCAGAAACGGGGAAGTGCTTGGGCTCTTTTTTTTCATCAAGCGAGAACTGCGAGCGATTTGTCAATGACTGCGTTACAAGGGCACAAGATTCAAGTCATGAAGGTGTCTGAAAGTGCTGTGGTCGTGCATGTGTGTACTGTTGCTGCACGTCGCCGAGCCTCAAGCAAGACTTTAGTTTAGGAGGACTGGGGCTGAATACACTGTGCTGCAACACTGGTCACAGTGCTCGAATCCCGTGTTTGACAATCGCAAAATGTCTTGAAACCGTGAGAAATCAAGTGAAGCTCCCTCGATTTATTCGCGCTTGTTTGGACAAAGAGCCGGAGCAGACGAGGCAATTGAATTTTGACTGGCCCTGGCATGTCTCGTCTGATATTATGTTGTCCACATAATTGGAGCTTGGCGTCATCACGTTATGCACACTTGTTGGTTTGTGCATTGCGAATCGCAATGCGATGACATGCTTGCAAGTTCGCCAGCACACTTGCAAAGGTGCTGCTTGCTGCAGCATTCTCGTATGTATTCGAGACGCTGTTCGTGGGGGACGCAAGCTTCGCAGTCTCGCAGAGGGTACAATGTTCCAACTGGACTCGCTTGGGACGGGTTTACTGGAGTCGAATTCACCCTTCATTTTCACTTGAAAATGTCGAATCTTTCAAAACGTTCAGTCGAGGTGGATACGTACCCAAGCAGCCACGTTGGATCCCAACGTGACTGTATCAGATACCGTTGCAAGCAAGGTGGATTGCAACATACGAGGTCTTGTGGTGGCCATTTGGTGTGGTGGTGCTGCTGCTCACTGCTTCGCTGCTCCACCACAAGAGGAACCGATTGCCCTGATACGAGAGGTAGACCGCTTCTCGTTTGACGCAGGTGACTCCTTGCTCCATTCTCAGTCTGACGAGCCCTCCTCGTTCCCGTTGCCTCCGTCAGTCGGTAGCAGGCAGCAACGGAGTCTGGGCAGAGCGGCCGAAGACAGCGACGCCACTGGGCCGGATGAGCTACAAAACCGAGCAGCGACGCTCGGGCGGACTCCGGCGGCGGTGAACAGCGCGCGTCGGCGGAACTCGTGTGTTGCTTCGAGCAGCGCGTCCTCGGGCTGCACGCGTTGGTTCGTCCCGTGCGGACGGCGTTGCTGGCGCCGCTGGTACTCTTTCAGCCCAGGGACGACGTTGCCGGGACCGCGTCGAGGCGATTTTTGCTGACTTATTCCCGTCGAGATGCGCAGACTCGCGGGCACTTGGCGTGAAAACACGACGTCCTGTCGACGCTCCGGCTTGCTTCTCGTGGACGCGTCCAGTGTGGACATTGGAGGCGCCTCCGACACTCGCTGGTGCACTGCAAGCTGGGATGGCGCGGAGGCAGGTGTGGAGTGCGGTCTCGCTGACGCTGATAGCCCATCCTTTCTGTCGTTGGAGGTCGGCGCGAGTGGACGGTGCTCAAGTACTCCGAGCTCGAACTCGTTTGCTCGAGAGCTGCTGCTCGCTGCCCCCGCAACGCGGTGGTCGACGCTGTTGTCTCGAGCCTGCGCACCGCCAGCGCTGCTTTCCCAGGCGTTCAAACACCGCGCTCGGTGACTGTCTCTCCGGATTCGGTCGAACTCGTGGTCGAGCTTGCTGTGGGTGACCTGACAGCGCTTGTGCACCAGGTGCGCGACAGTCGGGGCGTGCCCAGGCAGTCTGTACAAGCTCCTCTCGCCGAGGATCCTCGCCGTAGCGGGTGGCCGCCAGTCGCCACCAGAGCGTTCTACGCTGTCCTCGCTACCACTGACAATGCACTCGCTATCCGGAGCTTCGGACGCGATCCGCTGTGAAGCACCACGTGTACGAACCACTCGATCAGGTCAAAGACGTGGTCGAGACACAAGTGGGCGATACAAACCGCGACGTACGCACCAGACAAACGCGCATCGGCGTGTGCGCTTCTCGTCGAAAAGTTGGCTCCTTGCTTTGCCGGTACGTGAACCGCTCTGGAGCAGGCGGCTGGGGATTGGCGGATCCTGTCGACGCTGTCGCGACACAAGAGACCAGGGGCTGGGTGATCACGGCGTGCTTGTCTCGGAAGCGCTTCTGGATCGCAGCCACGCTTCGGAGACCCCCGCGGAGTTTCTCGATGTCCTGCAGCACGACTCCTGGTCGTTTCGGAGCAAACGCCTTGGGGGAAGCAGCGGGGGCTGCTGCTATAGCTCTGCGCAGGAACCTCTTCTCCTCGAGATGAACCCCCAGCTGGGACCGAAACCTGAACCTGGTGAACGCGCGCGAGAGCATTCCCGCCGCGCGCCGCTGCCTGCGGATGCGCCGGCGAACGAGCGCCCCCCTCGCGAGGCTCTGGAGGACGATCGCCGACCGGAGACGCTGCTTCTGTACGCGGAACTTCTCGAGCGCCTCGGTGAACCGCTCCGCGCGGCGCAGTCGACGGCCGCGGAACATGGCCTGCACTCGGATGATCGCCAAGGTCACGCGAAGCAGGTTGACCCCTGGCGTCGGAGTGGGGGAACGTGCCGCTGGCAGCAGGACGTCGTCCGCGTCCGGCTCGGGAAGCACAAAGTCCAGCAACGGTTCGTGCGCCTCGCTCCCTGCCGCCACCGCTTTTGGGCGGATCGGCATCGGCTCGGGGCTGCGCATGACATGAGCGTTGTGGTAGTCGAGCTTGTCGTTCAGCAAGTTGAGCAGCTCGAGTGCGCTCTTCGCATGCTCTTCGCGGAGCGCCGCCTGCGTCTTGCTGTCCGAGATCGCTTGCTTGAGCGTCGCCTCGACGAGTTGCTGCCACGCAAAGCGGTCGATGGTGAGTCTGTCGTACCAGGAACGACACGTGCAGCACCACACGTGTGCTAGCGCCGCTCGGTGGCGTATACAACACACACACACCGCCGTGTGACTGGCGAACTGGATGAGCTTCTGCTCGTCCTTGGGCGAGAATCCGACCCGCGGGTGCACCTTCACAGTCTTGTGGCGTCGGAGTTTGACCTCGCGCTCGTCGTCGCTCGGTCGGCTCGTGCGCCTCGCGTTGGTTTCCGCAGTGCTGCTGCTGTTGGCAGATGTCGCGGTGCTGGGCGGCACTGCGTCCTCGTCGACAGCAAACCCATTGCCTTCAAGATCGATTCGGTTGACCAGCTGCAAGGTTGCAAGCGCACAATGTGAGCGTGCGTGTGGGGACCGGAGAGTCGAGGTTGATAGATCCTGGACGACTGCAGGCTCTCACACGCAACGCAACACACCTGGATGACGCCGATGACGCGGTGGTGCAGGGCGATCGGAGCGCACAGGATCGAGTCGACATTCATGTCTTTCGGGGCGTCGTAGTCGCGATGGAACGCGCGGTGCTGAGCGCGTACATCAGATTGCGAAGTCGACGTCAGATAGTAGTACGGTAGTAGTACAAGCATATCGCGTGGCCATGCTGGCAACAGCAGCCACTGAGAAGAGTACCGGGTGGGGTTCTTGCATCCGAAGACAGCGCTTGTGCAAGAAGCAGGCGCTGATCATGCCCATGACAGGTGGGAAGCCAGAAAGACCTGATCGGCTACTGTCGACGCTGACGGTAGTAGCAGAACCATGACGAGCAGGAGACGACGACGAAGCGCTGCTGCTGGCGTTGCCACCGCGTGCATGCCCAACGGTGATATCTTGAGTGATAACAGAGCTACTGCTCCGATTGGACACGAACTGAAGCTTGAGCAAGTTCGCGTTCTTGTCGTACAAGAAGAGCAAGCTCCGCTCGGCGGGAATGAGCGCTCCGACATCTTGAACGACACGCGCCAACACGTCGCTCACGGTCGCCGTGGGGTTTTCAAGAGCGCTGCTAGTGGAAACGACGAAGCCGCTGCTGTGATCAGCATCGTCTCGACTTGGAGTTGTCCCGGTGGTGGTCTGCATTTTGCGCTTTCTGTTCTTGGAAAAGCACCAACACAACAGTTTCCGAAAGTACCGGAAATTACACAAGTGCCACTTAGTTAACTTTCATGTAATTACTAAAGTAGACCCACACGCAAGCACGCTGAAAATGAAAAGGAAGTTGCATGCAACTTTTCAAGCTCACAGACAGACGCTTCGACGCCCAGAGAGCGTCACATGAAGCCGCCAGCGTCTTCGCAGCGCTGGACGGCCAGCCGCGTCCAGCGGAGCACGAGGCGACGATGCCGGAAGACGTGGTCACGCCCTGCCTCTCGGTCCTTCCTGAGCATGCGGCTCCTGGCGAAGGGGACGCCAGTTCGCACCGGCTGAGCCTGACGACGCAAGCTGGTCCACAGTCATTCGCCAAGCAGCACTCTACGTGACTGACGGATTCGCCCAAGATGGTTGACGTCGCGACCCAGACGGACGAGTCAGACAGTCAACCGACAGTCCTCTACGCACGCCGTTGCGCGATATCCGGCTGTGTGCACAAGGCGCAGACCAACGCGCGCTGCAAAGCGTACGGCGGCTCCGTTGCGTGCTCTGTGCCTGGCTGCGGAAAAGCCGTGTTCAAGCAACATCGGTGCCGGCGCGACTGCTGTCAGCGACGACGAGCGCTGCTCATTTGGCTCTCGCCACTATGCACACGAATCATAACAATGTTCCCACTCCGATATTCCTTTGGCTCACAAACTTCCTTGCTCGTCGTGAAGACTACTGTGGAGCTCCTCCTGGAACGACCGCGGATGCAGCACTGAAGCGCCAGCTGCAGGGCCTGCGAACGCTCCAAAGTCGCCAGCCGCGTGCTCTACCGCAGCAGCGGCGGTGGACGCGAAGGAGCCCGAGCTGGTCTCTGACGCTTCGATCGCGTCCGAGGCCAGCGAGGGTGAGGTGGGGCCCGGGTCGGTGTTGTGCCGCTGCCGGCTGTGGTCCTTCACTCGCCGCCGGATGATTTCGCACGACACGTTCACGCCATACGCGCTCTGTAGCTCTTCTTGGATCACGCGCGCAGAGCTCTTCTCGCTGTTGCGCACCGCCTCGAGGATCAGGCGATCGATCACCTCGTCCGTCTTGCGCGGCCGGCCACTGCGCGCCGCCGGGAACACGGTGCCGGTACGGTTTACTTTCTCGCAGATCGCGCGCACTGTTGTGTGCGGCATCGACAGCTCCTGGCCGATGCGGCGGTACCCGTGGCCCTGCGCGTGCATCGTCACGCACTGCTCCCGCACCTCGACGCTGTAGTCGCCCCGCTTCCTTCGCGTTGGACTACTGATATGCGTCGGGTCCAGGGCGGCGTCGGCGTCTTGAACAGCTGGTTGATCGACTGGGAACTGAGCGTCGTCCTCTTGAGTCCCACTGGAGACGTCGTGTGCGGCAGCAGGTCCCAGCACTGACTCAGACAACTGTCGATCGTGCAAGTTGAGGACGCTGTGAAGCACGCTGAGCGACGCAAACCCACCGGCTGCTGCCTGGCTAAAGCTCTCGGGAAACGGCACCAGCGCGCTTGCGCTGCTCGCGTGTGGCGCTGCGAAGCGCACAGGAGACGACGGGAACGCGAACGCCGCAGACACGTTCTCTGTCGAACTTGTCGTCGTCGTCGGTAGCGCCGACGCTGACAGCGCCGGTGGCGACGCGAGCCGCTGCTTCGTGTTGGCTTTGACGCGGCGCCGCACGGTCTCGCACGACACCTGCACGTTGAATTTGGTCCGGAGGTCCTCTTGGATCATCTTCGCAGTGCACCGGTGGTTCGCCCTCACTGCCTGCAGGATCACCTTGTCCACGATGTCGCTCGTCTTGCGCGGCCGCCCGCTGCGCGGCGCCGTGCGCACGCTCCCCGTCTTCTTCGCCTTACGCACAATCGCGCGCACCGTGTCGTGCGGGATGCCGAGCTCGCGGGCGATCGTCGCGTACGTGAGCCCGTCGTGCTCGTGCTTACGGACACACGACTCGCGCACCTCTGTCGAGTACTCGCCGTACTTCCGCCTCCGCTCCGTCTGAGGCGCAGCCGCTGCTCTCGCACTTGCGCTGAGTCCGGACGCCGCGGGAGGAAGAGCAGCGGCCAACCGTGTGGCTTCAGCCGCCGCTGGCGCCTTCTCCTCGTCGTCTCCACTGGACGCGTCCTCGCCGCTGCTCTCGGCGCGCTCTTCTCGGAGCTGCTTCTTCGCATCTCGCACTCGTCGCCGGATCGTCTCGAACGACGCCTCGACGGGCGTTCTCAAGACGAGCTCTCGGTGGACCTCTCGCGCGCTCGCGGAAGGCTGAGAGCGCACGACGTCGTAGATCGACTGCTCCAGCGACTCGGTTGTCGCGCGCGGCCGCCCAGCGCGCTGAGGTGGCTGCACCCTCCCACTGCGCCTCACGCCCCGCACAGTCGTTGGAACGGAGGCAGCGGGTACCTGGAGGGCCTCGCGACTCGGCTTGTGCTTCACTCCGGATGCGTACCTGGCCGCACTACCACTGCAAGTCTCTCGACTGGCTGGTACGCTCGTAGCGACTCCAGCTCTACTTGCGCCATCTGGGCCATCGTCCCCATCGAGCATCGCTTCAGTGCAGTTGTACTGGGCATCATCGCTGAAGTCGCTCGCATCCTGGCCCGGGACGCTGCTCACGATCGTGCGCACGGTCTCTGCGAGCATGTTCAGGTCACGCGTGATGCGGTGGTGCCTGCCAGCATCACTCGTCGTCAACGTGTTGCGAGCTGCGCCAGCAGCGGTGGCTCCTTCGTTGTCTGCCTTCCTGGTGCCCGCCTGCGCAACACTCCCACCATCCGCCTCGACAGTGCTCACTACTGTCTGCGCTCCTGTTTCAGCAGTTGACGTCTGGAGCCGCAGCTGCTTGACGCGCTTCCGGATCGCCTCGTACGACAGCTGCACGCTGTGGGCTTGCGCGAGTTCATCCTGAATGATGCGCGCGTTCGTCGTGCCGCGGCGCTGCATCGTGCTCCAGATGAGCTGGTCTTTGGCGGCGTCGACAACCGGCGGGCGTCCGCGTTTGCGCGGCTGCGGAGCGCCGTCGCCAGTCGCTCTGAATGCGATGGACACGTCGTGATGGTTGAGTCCATGGGTGGACACGTTTGTATGGACGCGTCGATTAAGCGGACAGCAAAGAACGAACCTTGAAGCGGCTGCAGCGACGCCTTCGACGCCATCAGCACCATCGGCGCTGCTGCTGCCGGCAGGAGCACGGAGTGGCACTGTCATGCGGCGCCAATTCGGTTGTGCAGTTGGCACCAGTTGGCAACGGTTCGGTGCCAACTCCAATATGACTTGTTTCCCGTTATACCCTCTTCAAGTCGATAAATGGAAATCAAACTTGTTCTACAATGAACGCAATATTTATCTATTTTAAGAGGGTATAACTTGTCCTACAAATGCGGAAGGGTAGGTTTTCAAAAATGAAAACCTACCCTTCCGCACACTTCCGCATTTTGTTTTTGACCCTGAGTTATGGTGAAAACTTTTGCTCGCCGCAAAAATTTTCGCCCATAAAATTTGAGGACCTTGGGTTCAAAAACAAATACAAAAACAAAAAAACATTATTTTCTCACCTTCATAATTCCCAAAATGTCTCTTTAGTAGTGCCTTTCAAATATCATCGTTGCTTCTTCACATGCATTCATTTCAAGATGCTCGGCATCAGCGCCAACTTGGGCAGCGCGGTCGTGAACTCGCACGGCGCCACGGGCGGCGGCGGCGGCGGCGGCTGCCCCGACGGCGCAGGCGGCAGCCTCAACGCGCCGTGGAAGGAGCACGTGCTGGGTGAGATCTCCGTGGCGCCGGCGGACGTGAGCGACGCCGTCACGAGCCTGTTGCACACGATCCTCTTCGCGCGCGCGCCGGGCCCTGTGCGGCCCAGCGAAGCCACGTGCCACGCCTTCCCGAGCGTCACGTACCCGCTCTGCGCGGTGGGCGACGTGAGCCGCAAGGTGGACCTCGCGGCGCGCACGTTCGAGGAGAGCGTGTCCGCCGCCGCGGCGATGGGGCCACCGGCGCCCTACGGTCACGCTGGCGCCAGCGGCTACTTTGCCCAGCAGCAACAGCAGCAGTCGTATCGAGGCAGCCGGGGTTCGTTCGGCGCGATGGGCATCCCGAGCGGCGGCTCGGCCTCCGGCTGCCTCGTGGTCGCGTTCTTCGAGCGCAAGGTGAAGAAAGCGCTCTTCGGGCTCATGTCGAACGAGGAGAAGGTGCTCTTTGAGAAGTGGGTCATCCCCGTCACGGTCGTCGCGCCGGCGTCCGCGTACGGTGCGTCTCTCTCTCTCTCTCGTGCGCTCCGATGCGTCCGCGGCGGGGCGATGGCACTCACCAGCTACTATGGGCGAAACAACAGACAAGGAGTCGCTGGAAGCGGACGCCGAGCGCGCGCTGCAGAACGCGCTGCTGCAGGTGCTCGTGGCCGTGCAGTCGATTGAGCACATCCCGAACGCCATGTACGACTTTGAGGTGCGTTCTCTTTTGCTGGGCTCTTGGGTGCTAGAGGAGAGTGAGTGTTGGTCACCGACTGCTTTTGTCACTCCGTCTTTCAGATCACGTCGTTCGGCAGCATGGAAGCGATGCAGAGCGACGGCGCGTACGGTCCGGGACTCCAAAGCGGCGCCACAGTGCGCGTGTAAAGTGAAATTAGGACCAGTAAAGTGAAACAAGGATCGATTGTTGTTCCCGTGTCACTGTGCAAATACCGGTACTCATCGGATGGGTCTGCCTGCGATGTGCCACCAGCGGACCGCTTGGAGCTGCGTGTCGTCGATGCGACACATCTCCGACATGAGCCCGACCGACTTGCTGGTGGCAACGCCGCCTCGTCCGTCACCTCCTCCTCCTCCGATGTCCTCGAGCGTGAAGAGCGCCACGCGGTGGTTCCACAGGTGGTACACGCCCTTGAAGACGCCGAGCGAGCTCGCGAGCTCCCAGTCCGAGATCGAGACGACAAAGCAGTCGCCGTACACGACGTAGCCCAGGCGCACGAGCTCGTAGCTGGAGAGCGCGGTCCGGCGGCTCAGCGCGCGGCCGCCGTCCTGGAACTCGTACACGGCGGATCTGCCGAGGCCGCCGAGGTTGCAGCACCGGACGGCGAGCGCCTTCTCGATCGTGAGCGGCGGCAGCTGCCGCGCATCGGCGTCCGAGAGCGCGGCGCTGCGCGTGAGCAGCAGCGGCAGCAGGTTTAGGCCCAGCACGACGAGCTTGACTGCGATGAGCGACCGGACGTTCCCGTTCATCCGGAACGGCGCGTTGGTCACGAAGAAGTCGGCGAGCCCGAGCGCGTCGACGTCGTTCGAGAGCACGAGGGTCGTCACGCGGCCGTCGATGCCGAACCAGTGCGACTGCGAGATGGGCACGCGGCACCGGTGCAGCGCGCAGAAGAAGAGCACTGTTGGGCCGAACGGCGCGTCCGAGATCCGCCGGCGCAGGACCTTGGCCGCGATGTTGAGCAGGCTGAAGTACAGCAGCACGAGCTCGACGATCGCCGGGTACATGACGAACCAGGCCTCCGCGAGCGCCTTCTGGTCCCCTTCCAGGTCGCACCCGACGGTCCAGAACGCCGCGAGCGTCATCTTGAGCTTGGGCAGGAGCACGAGCGGGAGCAGCGTGAAGCTCTTTGAGTTCGCGAGGCAGCCGATGCCCGCGTTGTGGCACCGGCTCTGGCCCCGAAAGTACCCGAGCTGGAGCGCGCACATGGCCTCGAGCCACCGCAGCAGCAGCGCCGCGACCGAGACGTTCGAGACGAACGTCTCCCAGTCGTAGATGCACTTGACCACGCGGCGCCGGTACCGCTCGTAGTAGAAGAGCCCGAGGCGGCGGCCGTTCAGGATCGTGATCGACGTCGTCGCGAGCGGCTGGTCGGTCGTGCTGAGCTTCGACCCCCAGCGGTACTCGGTCGCGAACTCGCGGCACTCGCTCCCGTGGACGCAGTCGAGCTCTCGGCGGCTCAGCACGTCGAACTGGCGCCTCGAGATCCCTCGCGCCGAGTTCGGGGTCATGCTGATCACGTCCGCGTACCACTTGAGCCCGTCGAGGTCTTCGTACCAGCCGTTGCGCCATGCGCCGCCCGGCCGCTGGAGCCACTCGGCGGTCTTCTGCTCGCGCACCGTGCGGTTCACGGCGATGATCGCCTGCTCGGACCGCACGGCGCTCTCGTACTTGCCGATCAAGCGGAACATGCAGGCGCTGCCGTCGGCGCCGGGCATCGCAAAGCGCGTGGCTGCCGCGTTGTCCCAGTACGGCAGCATGACGACCGGCAGCGTCCGGGCGATCGCGTACGTCGTATCGCTGTCCACGCCGTTCACCACGCGCAGCGGCTCCGCCGTGGTGTTGTAGCCGAGCGAGGCGCAGAACGCGGAGATCGTGTCGAGCGTCTTGCTGATGAGCGTACACGCGTCGCTGTAGCCGAGGCGCTTGGTCGCGTCGATCACGAGCCCTTCGCGCTTGACGAGCCGGTAGCCGCTCCCAGACACCCCTGTCGTGTCCACCACGGTCGCATCTCTGCTCGTCACAAGCTCGCTGAGCTGCACTGCGTGGTACTGCCGCCCGTCTTCCACGCACGCGAGCGCGCGGTCGGCGAACGGGTCGTCGTTCAAGCCAGCGACCACAGAAAGCCCGAGGCTCGGCTGGCGGCCAGCGGTGGTCGTCAACTCGGTCTCGACAGTGTTCCAGAAGATGCTGAGGAACTGCGAGCCGACCATCACGAAGATGAAGAGCCACGCGCTCCAGTTGTAGAGCGCGCCGGCGACCTCGAGCTTCGACGCTGGCGGCAGCGATCGGGCCTTGAACGTTCGCCGGTCCGGCTGCGGGGCGACCTTCGTGCCGCCGCGCGTGACTGACGGCCCGCCTGGAAGCACTGGTCCGAAAGTCTTCATCGCGAGACACGAGGTAGTTGATGTCTGGCGCTGTCCTCCTGGGCATGTGACGCAACTTCCGCCCAAGAGAGAGAGAGAGAGAGAACTCGATATAGAGGCGGTTCCTGTAGTCGTTCTCAGGGATCTCAGGACAGGATCTCAGGGATCTCAGGACGGGAACGCGTCGAGTCGCGAACTCCCGTCGCTTCGCATTGAGCGTCGACATTCTCCAGGTATGACGAGTCCCCAGG
>SMMQ01002720.1:31323-42469 GCA_008271595.1 [Pythium] brassicae (nom. inval.) | reverse complement strand
GCCGGCCCCCCCCCCCCCCCTCCCCAATGGTGTCTCGTTGTTGTGCCATTTTGTTCCAATCAAGCTGCTCAGTACTGGTATATGACAGGAGCGTCCCGAGTCCACGTAAGCGACACCCGAGCTCTCTCATCATGGGAGTCCAACGCGAGTGTTGATAGATTAGATTATCGGCACAGGGCTGCTGGGGTCCGCTCGCGCACAACGCGGCGGACATTGTTGCAGCGCCCGACTGCGGGATGCGGAACAGTCCACGCCGCCCCGCAACGAAGAAGAAGAGACGTGGCTTAGTTGGTCGACTCAAAGTACTCGAGCGAGCCCTTGACGTCCGCCTTCATGGCCGCCTTGCCCTTCTTCCAGCCTGCGGGGCAGACCTCGCCGTGCTCGTCCGTGTACTTGAACGCCTCGACGAGGCGCAGCAGCTCGTCCACGTTGCGGCCCACGGGCAGGTCGTTCACGGTGCTCTGGCGCAGGATGCCGTTGCCGTCGATGATGAACGCGCCGCGGAACGACGCGCCGGCCTCGTCGCCGTCCTCCACGAGAACGTCGTAGGCGCGCGCGATGTCCTTCGTGTAGTCGGCGAGCAGCGGGATGTTCATCTCGCCGAGCCCGCCGCGCTTGCGCGGGGTGTTGATCCACGCGAGGTGCGAGAACTTGGAGTCCGTCGAGCAGCCGACGACCTCGCACCCGAGCGCGCGGAACTCGGCGGCCTTGTCGCTGAACGCGATGATCTCGGTCGGGCACACAAACGTGAAGTCGAGCGGGTAGAAGAAGAGCACGACGTACTTGCCCTTGTAGTCCGACAGCGAGATCTTCGTGAACTCGCCGTCCACGACGGCGTCGGCGGTGAACGCGGGGGCGGGGCGGCGGATCTTCGGGGCCATCGGCGAGATTGTGCGGGCTCCGAGGAGTCAAAGAGGAAAGTGTGAACTGGAGATGGCGGATTCGCGAATGCGCTCGCGGTCTCCGTTCTGCTCCGACAGCGAGCGAGTCTTCGGGTATCATAGCGATCCCAGGTCGTCCGTCTTCGACATCCATCCATTCATCCATCCATTCACCAGGCGGAGAAGGGCTCCAGAGCCGGGGCGATACGTCCGCTTGGTGTGGTCGACGCTCGAGATGTCTCGGTTCACGACATTGCGCGTGCACTTTTGAGTATGAAGTCGACTGGGAGGTGTCGAATGTGTCGAATGGGCACGCGCTTTCGAGCGCGTGCTCCCGTGATGGGTGATTGGGCGGGGGCAGCGTGTGCTGTCTTACCAGCGAGGGTGGACAGAGTCGTTCTCGATGAGGTGCTGGTGACACCAGCAGTGCCACCAGCGCCGCTGACCAACCAGTGGCCAGTGGACTCGCACGGCACACTCGGAAGCTGAAGAAGCTCGTCAGCTCTCGGTGGAGCGGAGTGTCTGTTACAACTCTAATTTCGTACAATCGTAACGAACAGAGTTGTTATAAGAGCTAAAAGCGACTCTAATTTTTGTGATGATTCCCGAACAAAATTACATTTCTTTCATTCCAGTGCCACTCTCTGACTCCAAGAAGCCACAATCTGAACGCATTACCCAAAGTCCCGGTTAAGTACGATGGGTTGGGCCACCGCAGGGGCCGCAGTGCTCATTTCAGAATCGGACGGGTGGCGAGCAAGTGCAGCGATGCGCCGAATGAAGATTACCCCGCAGAGATCAATCCGCAGCGCAAGACACGTCGACAACAGCGGTGCGGGCGGTGCTTGTGCTTGTGCGTGCACGTGATTTCTTGTCTCACCTTTGCTGTGTTTGTTTGGCAGGCACCAGCGACGTCGAGTCTGACACCAGCGCATGGACAAAGAGACGGCGCGTGAAGATCACCCAGCGCAAGGTACTCGCAGAAGACTGCAGGATCGACGCGAGCGCGGCGAGCGTGGGCGAGAGCTCGCCATACGAGGACGAGCGCTCGGCAAGCCAGGACGCGAGCGCGGACAAGCTCGAACGCGAACGGCAAGAACGAGCGAAGTGGTCTCGCGAAGCTCCAAGCATGAGCGAATGCGACGCTCTCGGTAAATCCTACGCGGGCTTTCTGGTGCATCTATGTCTGGGTCATTCGAGTGGCTCACATGTGTGCTGCTCTGTTTGTAGTTCGAACGCCGCAATAGCGCAGGCAAGGGAACTGGACGATGCGCGAGAACATCGTGTGTGGGCGAGAGTAGGAGGAGGTAGAAGCGCCACTCCTGTCGCCGCAGTTGCTCAGCACCTGGGACGAGCTCGAAAGTGCGCTTGCGGAGTACAGTCAAGCGCACTTTGTCCGGTTCAGGGAGCGGAGTTCGTTGTCAGTGTGTGCTTGGAACAAGCACTCTGCTAAGATGAAGTACAAATGCTTCAATGCCATTTTGGGAGCATGCCAATCCCGCAACTTTAATCTTCTCTGCCATCTTTGTCAACTCTGTCTGCTCTTAGGTCTCCTCGCAAACGCGTCCCTTCGAGAATGGTGTTTGCACAAGTGCAGTATCGCTGCACGCACGGATAACTTCAAGATCCTCGTGGCAAAGGCTTTCGAAAGCGGGTGGCGGTTTGCTTCACTGGGTGTGAAGCTCGACTCACCGCCCAGGCGGTGCCAATCAGGGACGATGAAGATGTGACGTGGATGGTGTCAGTCAAAGGCCAGGTTAGTTTGCCTGGCCGTGCATGCAAGACGTCGATGATGCCGACACTTGGAGTTGTTTGTGCTTGGTCTCGCAGCTCCCTGTCCACAACCACCGCCTGACTCACGAGGCTTGAAGCGCGCTCCTCACCAATGTGACTTTGAGCGACCAGAACATCCTCTCCAAGGTTGAAGCAATGGTGGACGCGGACGCCAGGCCGAGCTGGACCGCCTGGGTCATCAGCCGCGAACTGGGTAAGCCTGATGCTTACCCGTAAAGCTGTGAGGTCATTACCTCATGCATTTGACGCTGCTCTTGGAACAGGACTTCAAGTGGCGAGCAAGCAAATCAGGAACATCATCGCAGGTCGACTTGGCGCCAGAAGCAGCGAGGCGCGTTTGAGATCTCTCCTGGAAGAGTTCGTGGCGTCTGGAAGCAACTACTGTGCAGTCGTCGAGGACGAGCTCGAGATGGCTTGCGCAGTCGTCATGCAGTCGGAGGCGCAGCGCCGGATCTTCGCAGGGTAGGGAGAATGTGTGCTACCCGACTTCACACACAATACAAACAACATTGGCTTCTACCTCGGTAAGTCGTCACAGAGTTGCGCAGCGCGTGGCAGAGCAACTCTACTAACTCATCTACTGCTTCCAGGTTCGCTTGTCGTGACAACAGCTTCCGCTTGTGGTACCGGTGTGTGAGTTTATCTGCACGAACCAGCGCGAAGACACCATGCGTTCGGTGCTCGCGTTCTTCAAGCGAAGCAGCACGACCAGTGAGAAGATCGAGACTTTCGTCATCGATAAAGACTTTGTGGAGATCCGTGCTCTCATGCTGTCTTTCCTGATGCGAGAGTGCGTTGAACCCGCGCTAGCTCTTTCAAAGCTATCTGTGGTGTGTCTGTGATGCAACGTTGACGAGGTTGCTGCGCTGCACACAGGTACTTCTCTGCCAGTTTCACGCATTCAAGTACGTGCGTCTCGTGCTGACACACGGAAGTTGAGAGTCCCCGACGACGTGAAATCTGAGATCGAGTGCGGCTTTCCCGGGATGATGCGGGCTCGGCACCCACATGCGTTCGACTTTGAGCATGAGTGCTTGCCGAACTACGCTCAGACCAAGGCGCCCGCCGTACTCGACTACCTCGACAAGAACTGGTTCGACTGCAAGGAGATGTGGGCATCTTGCTACCAGCGTCGGCACTTCACCGCCAGCAACACCATAACAAATCGAGTCGAGTCAAACTGGTCGCATCTGAAGCAGACGTTGGGCAGGAAAACAAGCATCGATCGGTGCGTCACGGCAATCTGGCGGCACCAGCAGCGCCTTTTCAGCGATCTGCACGCCGAGCTGAATCTGCGAAACACCACATCGCGACAGCCCAGTGGGTTCCCTGCATTACTTCAGGGTGTACAGCAGCGCTTGAGCGACTTCTCACTGAACAAAGTTGCGCGTGAGTACGACGCGTTCGTGGCTGACCGCGATGGCATTCGAGAGAGCGCGCTCAGGGTTTGGTGCACGAAGAACCAAGGGCGAAACAACATCTACCGCTAGCCGCGGAGGTCGACGCTGTCTTCGTGAACACGGACGGGTGGGCGTGCAGCTGTCTTCACTACCTGACTTTGCGACTCCCGTCTTGGCCCGTCATGAAGGTCGCTCAGGCTTCCTTGACTTCTCGTCGCTGCCGACTACCTCCATCCCCCGCGGTGGAACGTGTACCGAGCCATGTCGCTCAACGCTGCGATCCTGGGAAGCGTCAGCCAGTTGAGTCGACTTGATACTCGCGGGTCGCTCATACTCTCGCTCCCACTTCCACCAACGGCGCCACCACGAGGACAACACCGCGTTGCGTTCGTCAAGCTTCGGCGACGCGAACGTAACCCCTCCCCAGTGCTCTCAGAGTGTGAGAAGCACAACGTGGTGCTGAGCAGCTTGGCACCAGTGACCCAAGACTCGGTGCAATCACCGTCGGAGAGCTTCCTGTCTCGGCTCGCTGCTGTCAACTATGTGCTGTCGGTGCTTGCGGTGACATGGTCTCGACAGAGCACGCCCGACGAGAATGCTGATGAAGTCGTAGACCTTGACACCGTCGACTACGACGACATGGACCTCGACGACATGCTGGACGCCGGCCAGCATAGCACTACGACTGCTCGCCAGGCGACACCTCCTGACGATCGCCCGCACGCCGGGGTTGCTTCTCTGAGTAGAGTTGCTCGGGGTTCGAGCGACAACCTCGCTCCGTTCCTCAAGGACGCCAAGCTCGGCAGCGTTCCCGCAGTTGCCAGCGTGCGTACTTCTCGGGCGACGGGCGTGTCGATGATCAAGTTGCCCACCACAAAAGCAGGCAACACCAGAAAGAAGCCCGGGCCGCGGCTGGTGATTGCCAGTCGTATTCTGACAACCAGCTCGTGCATGATCTACTGTTCTACATTAAACACTGCGCGAATCCCAGTGCGTCCGAGCTGCGATCAAGGGTACCTGGTGTGCCTGGACGAGGTGCAGTACAACACAGCCTCACTTGTCGTGACCGAGGGGCCTGACACAGATGGCGGCGGGTACCATTTCGTAATATTCTCATCTTAGTGTGCGAGGACGCGGAGCGCCGTCGCTCAAGCACGCAGAGTTGCCGCACAGAGTCCGCAAGACGCGGCGATCACCATCGACGATGCTGCCCCCGACTCCTGCGCGAAGATCTTCGCTGTCGCGCCGCAGTACGGTGATCACCAGAAGCTGCCTGAGTACGTTGGCGAAGCGTGGACTACCAGAGTTTCTCGATGAAGTGCGACCAAGTTCTCACTCTACTCCTCTTACTGTTCGCAGATCCTACATTGACAATATCGCGGAATTCTTCAACATTAAGGCTCTCGATTCCCGGCACCAGTCCGACGTCAACTGGCTGGCGCGTGACTGGGGGTAATACCCTAATCAACTAGACGTACTTCTGTTCTGCACCATCGGTCCGAGCCCTGCCACAATGGCGCACGATGTACTCGCGGCGTACGAGCGCGCGCACTTGAAGCGGCGCTTTCAGGCCGCATCGCCGTTCGGCATCAACAACCCGCAACAGTTTAAAGCCTCCTCCGAAGAGATCGCGGGTCGCCTTGCTGGCGACAACTTCCTATCTGACGTCACAGTCGCTTTCGTGCTGCACAAGGTCTGCCTGGGGTTGGACTCATGCTACGTCTTGGACCCAATCCATATGACCAGACGAGCACAGTACACCCCCGTGCAGCATCTGTCGACCGTCTCGATGGTGCTCATGCCGATCAACCTCGAGAATGTACACTGAGTGATAGCGATCGTTCGGATACTCTACGTTGAGCGCCGCATCATTGTAGTGCTGTATAACCCACTGGCGTCCCCAGAGTACCAAGGATTGCTCAGCGCGCCATGGGAATCCTCCGGCCTGCAGTTCGTCCAGCGTTGGTGGTACCGTGACACTCCAGCTGCGCTTCAGAACGTGCTCGAGGTCGACTTCGTCGCAGCTCGTGTGCAGCGCGATGGCTTCAACTGTGGCGTGCTTTTCATCGCGCAGGCAAGCAACTACATCAACTCCAGCCTGACGAGCGAGCTCCTTGGCGCCAAGCACGAGCACCTTCGAGACCGGTCGCGTCTTCGGAAGGAGACTTTGCAGGCTCTCCGTTTGCGTATGCTGTACGATATAGTGTGTCTCTCAGCAGAGAAGCGCCCGCCGGCACCAGAGGTGCAGGCCCAAGTGGCGCCGCTTAAAGCTATTGAGAGAGAGCTTGAGCAAGGCACAAGAGTAGGAAGCAATTCTATTTCGTGAACAAGTTGATCACCTTGCTCATGTAGAAGGCGGACGACACCGTGCTCGCTGGAATGTCCAGTTGCTTGTGTGCAACCAAAGTGGGCGCGGGCAGGAGCTCGTTTCGAGTCTCGGCCAGGAGTGAGCTGTTCACCTCTGCGAGTCGAGTCGTGAGCGCCTCCACCTCTGCAAGCTGGCGGTCGATGCGCTGCAAGCTCTCAATCCGCGACCACAGCAACTGGCGCGCAAGTAGACCAGCCTGGTCGTTGTTGGCCTCTACTGCTGCTGATGCTTCATTCATCGGTCGCCACTTAAGATCTTCGCGTCGTTTTGAGGACTGGCAGCGCCTGTGGGAGATCATGGGGCTTGTAATTTGAGTGAGCTCTCAGATGATGCGGACCACCTCGACACTGCAATCAAGTGATGCGTGCGTTTTTGCTTGTTCTATGTCCGCTTGGCAGGCGGTTATATTCCAATCTCTCTCCTGGAAGCTGTATTTTACTCGTATTTTACATGAGTACAGCTCAAACGAGTGTAGTTTACATGTTGTGTTTGGGCACAGTCAAAAATAGAGTTGACGGTGGTCGCACGAATGGTGCGAAGAAAATAGAGTTGTTCTGGTTGTTGACTGATCACGTCATCGGGGGAAGGTTGAGTTGCTGTCGCCACATTCCTCGGTGGAGGCTGAAGTGCACTCATGTCCATCCCCTCGTCGTCGGACATTCCCTTCTTTCAACAACTCCAGGACAAGACGAATCGAAATCGGCCGATGTGGCATGCCTGGGACGCCTGGTGGTCGATCGATCTTCGCGCGGATCCGACCATTTGAGGAGGTTCTGTACAAGGATCTTTTGAATGTCCCAAGCCTGCTGCCCAGGCTCAATGATTAGGCGGCTCGATTGACAGATTAACCTTTGGTTCTCATCTGCCGATGACTCGATAAATATGCAACGAGATGTGAGTCTACGGGGTGGCATGGGTCTGGAAAACGTTGCTGCCCAGCTCAGTGATGGCTACGTGTTTTCGGAGAAGCCTTCGATCGCGAGTCGTGTCGTGACTCACGACACTGCAGAGCTTGGTTTTGATGAAGAGTTTGGTTGAATCAACCTGCAATACGAGAGGGAGGGAACGAGATTGGACTCTTACACCCTATCAGGATCAACAAAGTAGAATACCTTGCACAGATGGTCATTCACTATACGAGTATTCGATATGTACATACAAAGATAGGCTAACATTGACATTGGTACAGGAGTGCTGGTAAGTATCATATTCAGACGGACCTGACTCTCGTTCTGACAACTTCAACATGAATGGACATGAATGGATCGCACCGCGATCATCGCAAACCACCAGAGACTTTGCTGCTCCGACAGCGACTTCGCCACAGCCGCAATGCAGCCGAGAAGGACAAAATTTAAGGCTTCCTTGACTTGTTCGAGGGGTCTGGGGCTGCAGCTTTAGCGTATCGACGCGCTCGGATTCGATCATCTTCTCCCATCATCGACGGGATAAACAACACACTGGTGGTGATGGTGGATACGATACAAGACTTCTTGGAGAAGCCAGCTGAGAACTCTTTGACGACGAAGGGTCTTGCAACAAGCAGCAACGCCCAACGGGTCCCGACATTTTCCACCGGGTTCTCCGCTCGGACGTCCTCACGTTTTGGCTATGAAGATCGAGATAATCAACATGGCGGAAGGGGCGTTGCACCATTGCTTGAGAGGGACGGAGAACAGACCGAGGACGAACACGTCACACGCTCAATGGGTTCGCAAACGCACGAATGCGTTGCGCGGCGTCTGTTGGCGCGTGATGTCCACAAAGCAACGATACGATTGAAGCGTCGAAGCCTTCGACGAAGGTATCGACGCTGCAGCAGAAAACGCCGTGGTCGCCAGCAAGCACCATCGCTAAGTGATGCACTACTGTACTACAGTACGCAAGCGCTGGCAGCAGGGTGCGCCGGGAATCTCGTGTCTGGACGAGCGAGTTGGGAGGTCAAGTTTGATGCGCGTGCGGCGATGCGATGCATCGTCGTCGAGGTGGCCGCGCTGAGGAGGTCATCCCACCGACCACGAACCGCGATGAAAGCGGGCACGCGCTGCTTCAGTGCGATGCAACGGAGACACCCCTCCCGAGCTGCTGTGTCACTACAGACGTTTCGGTGGGCAGTCCGACGTTGTTGCGCTAAGAGTGCGATCCCCGTTCACGAGTCTGATCAGGAAGTCGATCCAGCGACACCAACTTCCCTTGAAGGAATCCGTGTAGGGACCCTTTTTCAGCTGCAGCAGCGGGCGAGAGACGGAGGCATCGTCGGACTCAAGTGCACCGTCGGTACCACACCGGTGCAAATCGCTTGCACCACGATCGCACCGGCTGTAGTTCCGGAAACGTGTCGAGTGTTCAGTACTTTCTCGGTTGGATCGTGCGTGCAAGTACTGTACAGTACTGGCTCCAGATGACCAGCTTCACTGGTCATCGACGAAAGGCGACTCTGAGTCTGAATAAACCAGTTCACAGCCAGCGATTGATGAGGCTTCACGAAAAACTTTCCACAAATAGTACGGTACCGTACGTTGCGCTAGCACCTGACGGACANTGAGGCTTCACGAAAAACTTTCCACAAATAGTACGGTACCGTACGTTGCGCTAGCACCTGACGGACCCCCCCCCCCCGTCGGTCCATCCCTCACAAGCACACCGCGATGGACTCGTGCTCGGACGCGTGAGGGAGCGCCGCGATCATCTCCGTCGTGGTGGCGAACGAACTGTCGAGCTGCACGGGCGGAGGATAAGTGCAGGCGTGGGTCTGCAGCTCTTCGTCCTCGCTGGTTTCCACGTCAAAGAGGCACTCGAGCAGCTCCGCGATGTCGGAACTGGAGATCTCGGTCGCGGGAACACACTCGGCTGTCGCCACGGCGGCTGTGTGGTGGTGGTAACTGGCGAGGTGGTGCTGGGAGAGCGGGGTGGGGGCGATCGGGTCGAAGAGGTCGCGCTTGGCGGCGTACGCCTCGAGCCAAAGGTAGTGTGATCGCCGAGGCATGGTCGGTTCTGCTGCTGCTGGGTCTGCAGGGTGCTGCGTGCGCCGGTGTCGGCTGCAGTTCCCGGCGGTGCTGAACGTCTTGGTGCAGCCGGGGAAGCTGCACACGTATCCGTCGCCGTCCATGTGCACGCGCATGTGGCGCAGTAGCTTCTCGTGCTTGGCGAAGACGCGAGAGCAGTCGGGGCTCGGGCACCGAAAGCTCTTCGTCACGTGCAGGCGGTGGTGGCGCGAGAGGTTCCCGGACGTGCTGAAGCGCTTGCCGCAGTTGGGCAGGCGACAGCGGTACGGCTTCTCTCCTGTGTGGGTCTTGAGGTGCTCCTGGAGCGTGAACTTGCGGTTGAATCGGCGCCGGCACTCGGGCTCGGGGCACTCGAAGTTCCGCTTCACCTCTTGGCGCGACGGCGAGCCGCTGTCTCCGCTCTCTATGCTGCTTTCACTGTCTGGGGCGGGGGAGGTGGCTTGCGCATCAGCTCTGGGTGTTGGTGCGAGGTTTTGCGTCATGACGCGCAGATAGAAGCTATCGAGATGCTGTCTCTGGAGGAGGCAGCGGATTCGGGAGTGGCTGGCGCACGGCTGCTTAGTGGGAGCTCGACTTTGGCGAAAGCGAAAGTAGAGCAGCGAGAGAGGACAATGGGTGAGCGGAAACGTTGACGAGAAGCTGATCGATCACACCCTCTGATGGCGAACGAACAATTCAACGGCTTCACGACGACGACCTGTGAGATTGAGTCCTCAGTACTAAGTACGCGGTCATCCAACAGCGGCACGACCGCCGCGACTATCACGAAGTCGCAGTCACGTCTGTCCACGCGTCTTGCGCGTGGACTCAGCAGTCGTTCCAATGGTCAACGCCGGGTTTCGCCTCGCCGTTTTTGGTGTTGCCGACAGGCAAGTTTTCACTGCTGTCGGACACGGATTTGTCCCGACACCCGACATTGGCGCTGGCTGGGGCCTTGTGTCATCTGTGGTCTCACTGCTCGCGAACTGATGGGAGACACCAGAGCTCGCTCGCTTGTTTTTATCAGATAATCCGACTCTCAGGAAGTCAGCCTGCGTTCCAGCTGGCAGCCCAATCTTCCCATCAGCAACGCTTCGCGAGGGCCAATGAGCTCGCGCTGATACATGCATATGGACAAGTAAGGAGAGAGAGTGTGAGAGAGAGAGAGAGAGAGTAAAGAGAGTGAGAGAGAGAGAGGGTAAAGAGAAGAAAGAGTAAAGAGAGAAAGAGAGAGAGCCCCGCGAAGGCGAAGGTGAGCATGAACCCGAAGCCTGTGGCGGGGTGCCTGTAAACGATGCCGCTCACTCGCTCCCTGGTTCAGTCCCACTCAGGTTGTCGACCAGCAAGCAAACAGCAAACATTTGCGCAAGTGTTAGGGCGGCTGAGCGTTTGAGGCACGTTTGGATGGCAACTGGTGTGCGCGTGAGAGCGATCACTCGACACCTGGACGGACGCCTTCAGGCTTGAAGGCAATCAATCGCCTTCAAAACTTCCCGAGCGGCCTTCAACAAGAGCGCGTGTCAACATCGCACAGGTCACGAGGCGACAGCCACCGAAGGGGGAAGAGAGGCGCGTGTCGCGACACGACAACGATGTCACGTCTCCGTCGCAGAGACGCAGCAAACTTCAGTGCCGAGAGAAGCACCGCACTCGGTGAGTGTGGTGCTTCTCTCGAGTGACTCGGGGATCCGATGCAGCATCAGAGAGCGGCTCCAGCTG
>SMMQ01002719.1:7252-22149 GCA_008271595.1 [Pythium] brassicae (nom. inval.) | reverse complement strand
GAGGGGGGGAGGGGGGGAGGGGGGGGGGGCTGTTCTAGTTTAGCAAGCATATTCCAGCGTCCCTGCGACCGCGACCGCTACCTGCTCACTACGAGATGATCGTTTTTGCGCGAGTCAACAGAGATCTCCGGGGGTTCGACTCACTTGCGGTGTGTGATCACTCGAGCTAAGTCTACCACGAGGCAAGCTTTGCAAAAGACAAATACACTTTTATTTGTTGTCATATCTCTATTCGGACTCAAGTGTGTACGGGGCTATGGTTGCAGAACTTCACAGAGATCTGTGTGAAATAGTGGATGTACTCGCGCATCTGTCGCTTACAGGATCCGGACGCAGACCAGTCATTACAATATCTAGCCCAGCCCAATTCGACAAGTTGAATACTGCATTTTGTAGGTTAGTGTACACCACATTAGGATCGGATTATGAGACTATTACTTTGGTAGGCCATCTACAAATATCCCCTCAATGTTCGATGTTGAATTGTAGAGTGTGTCTTCCGTATAACATGATAATTAGCATTCAACTTTTTATATGTAGAAGTGGCTCGAAACGGCCCTATTTGATACAATTTCGAGATAAACACTAATTTTCACGAAAACGGGCATCCAAGGTTTGCTCGGCGTGCACAGGGCTAGGTGTGAGAAATGTAAATAACTTGCGAAGGGACCTCGCAAAGTAACGCGACCACTTCGCTTCCAAAGTTTCGCGCGTAAACTACGAGATCCAGTTTCTTTGCCATTTATTTCGGATTTGGCGGAGAAGCGAGCAAGCAGGTAGAAGAGCGGTTGGCCGCCGCGAATCGCGCAATGAGCCGGCGGCCGTCCGTAACATTCCCCTGCGGCTGATGCACGGGCATTGAATGCGTGGAGGGGACGAAATTGTGGAAGGGCGAAGAGACCGAGCAACTGACGAAGGTAAATGCTATGTTGAACTGCGCCTGCGTGATGGTGCATGGCATGTGGCCCCAGACCATTACGCTCGCAGTAGAAGAAGAGTGGCGCCGAGCGATCTACATTGTCGAAAGCGGAGTGAGCAAGAGTGGTTAATCGCGGCAGTGACGACTTCAAGGCCGACGCGGAAGTCAAGCATCTGTTCGCCAACACATGTCGCATCGTCTGTAGAACATGACGGCCTCGGCGTGCTGAACGATTAGACGCCAGCGCGCTCGACAAGGTGTGTGAAAAGTGTCCAGCACGATTGTACACCATGGCCAGGAACTGAGCATGCTCTAAATCCATGTGTGTAGGAATGAGCCGGCTCTATCGACGACTCAACGCCTCGACTTGGCCAGCGACGTCGAGTAGTGAGCTGGGGCAGCTTCGACCGAACATCGAAGAGATGCTGGGCTCAGGTGATGGTGCTGATGAGTGCAGACCGGCTAGTACTGACGACGACACCCTCGGCGGCAATCAGCTCCCGTTTCTCCTTCACCAGCCCAAGTTCTCTCGATGTAGCTCTCAAGCCGAGGTCGGACCAGTAAGTTTGCGTCTCTGTATGAGCATAGCGTGCCTGGCAGAGTTCCGTTTGAATGATGTTTGAGTCTACACTACGGCTCGTGAGTGTATAGCGGGCTTAAACTCTTATTTACCTGGTTCTTGGCTGCGCATAGCCCGGAGTTCATTTTGTGTGCCGATAATGAGTGAAGTATACACCTGGGCCAACAAGGGAGTCGATAGCCCAGCTGAGTGTGCTGAGTGGGGTTTGTAAGGCGTACTCAAGCGGAAAATGATGTCCTCATGATGCCGCTCGACGTCCGCCTGTGCACGAGTTGCCAGGCGTCGATCAAGAGGTCCGTTGAAGCTGATCAAGCCTTGAGGTCGACTAAGAGGCCTGACTAAGCCTAACAGCCCAGCCGTCGATCAGGTATCTGTTGGAAGCAGGGGGAGTTCCAGCATCAATAAGTGTTTAGCGTCCTGATCTGGACTATATGGATATTTGCGTGTGTGCGAGTGCAAGGTCGATCCATAGGAGGTGGTGTCTCAGGTGTGTCCGTGACGATGAAATAGTAAACGGCCGGCCCAGCTGGTCAAGTAACCCCCAGATTCAAAGGACGAAACGGTCACTGTGTGCGGCACTGAACAACCGAGAGAAGGCGTGCCACTTCGTCGCATCTGTGTGCGTGGTGGGAGGGTTTTTGAGGTAACCCCCTTCCTGAATCTGTTCATCTTATCCATTTGTCTTTAACTCGTCGTTTGTTTGCAGATGTCATAACAGTTTCCTGATCGACTGTCCATGGTGCTAAAATATACTACTATAATTGCAATGTATATTATTGTAAATAGATACATTACCATTACCTATTACGTAAAATCGCAAATCCTGTTGCAGGATAAATATCCACCCTTTTTACCATAACTTCGTTTTATTTTGAATTACACGATGCGACTGAGATATGTTGTTCTCCTGATCAAAAGACGCCTAATACACGTATTTGCGTAAAAAACGACGTGTAGAAGCGTCAATCGATCCAAAGCAGGGCATTTGAAGGGTGGGTAAAATAGTGCTAAAAGACAATCAAAAAGCAAGATAAAGTTAATACCGAAAGTTGTGTATGACCACACAATTTCTTAAAAAGCACACGTACTGCTCTGTATCGAACAAGGTCAGGTTGGAGAAGCTCACGCGTGTGAAGCAGTTACTGTCTTGAGATGTCTCTGTCTGTCTGGCGATTGCCCTGTACGGTGTCTCAAGGTTATGTCGTCGAGGATGGTGGTTGCTTTTACAATTGCCATTTTGATCATGCCGCGCGTGTGAGGTGCCGACTGGGTCAATAGTGTTGAACTGCGTGTGTTGCCGCGTGTTCTCAAATAATTATGATGGGCTGAGCACGCCGACAAGCGAGATGTCGTCTCATCGGTAATCTTTCTTTGCGCACTTTACTTGCCTACCCATCGGCTTTTCTCTTGTCCTATCGTCAAACCGTGTGCAACGTGTCCCATGCTTTTGGCTCCTACCGCCTCCAGACAAACAAATTGTGTGCGAACACATACCAACCTCTATAAAGGGAAGTTCCGAGCTAGTCCTATTCCGTCTAACTCCATATGTTGAAGGGTAAACAATCGAAAAAAACACATTTTCACAGGATGAGCGTGCGGAATTTTTTTAGTGTTCGTAAATCGTTTTAACACGTTACTTAAAAAATTACCTGGATAAATTCCCAATTTATGGCGGAAAATCGTACTGCTAAGCGAACACACGAAATATCAATGCGAATTGGTCAACTAATTGTCTCATGTGCTTCCTCGTAAAGAGCTTTCGACGCTTTGTCGCTGTGCGAGTGCTCTCATACTCACAAAGCAGACCTGGCCAAACTATAGTCGGCCCAAAGTCGCAACATTTGTGCTCACTTTGACCAAAGGACGAGTTAATGGCCCACCACGACAAATAAAAATTTCTGTCAAATCACTGCTGCCTTCTCGAGTGAGCAGACAACGGTGTGTGATGACGATCAGGCGGTTGCTGCTCCTAGCACGCGCTCTAGGGTCGAAAGGACGTCGATGCGCAGTTCTTCGCACACGCGAGCCGATCCCGTGGAAAAAAACGGCTTGTTATACAACTGAACTCCTCTCAGCCAAATTGCCTTAATGCGTTTGACGCCAAGTGCAGGACCAAAAGAAATCATGCGACCATATTATGCTCCTTTTTATAATTAGTCAATCAGCATTGTGGAAAACTGAAAATCATCTCCTGATGCTTATTTGTACTTTCTTGCCATGAACTGGTAGCCAGCCATAATCTGCTACTATACGTTACATCAATTAATGAGGTTGAAATAAACTTATAAACTATAGGTTCCTAGATTGCGGCTCAGATTTACCCTGTTGTTTCTCCTTCCAATAGATGAAGTGCTACGTTTATGAACTTCTTTATCTGAAGTACTTCCTCGGTACTTTTATGTTTGGTGTATACCGATTAACCACGCTATTTAAAATGAGGTATGCACAGCTACAAGGCTCTGGTTTGTCGCTCAGTGTCAGCATTTATGTCAGCGTACACGCCAGTCCGTTAACCCACCATCTACCTACAAAATTCATCGATCAACCCAAACAACGACATGTTTTACGAAATACATGCGGAAATCTGAAATAACTTTTGTTCTGTTCGGAGTTCAACATGCCAAAAAATTTGATGTTGTAGATCACGGCAAGTCGTATAAGAGCACACCCCAACCGGAACGGCATGCCCAGTTGTGTTCCGTACAATCCCAATTTCGCGTGTTTTACGGAAAACATGTCGTTTTTTTACACGAACTACATCCGTCCCATAAAGTTTGGCACGATTCGACTTTGATGTTGTCCCAATTGAGCCAAATTCTGACAAAGGACAAATTGATTGGACAAAATTGCACAAATGGAGCCATGCCAATGTCAATGGAACGCAACTGATGTTACAATACTCCACCCCTCTCTCGTGTTTGAGAGGCAGCGAATTGGCCACTCAAGCAAGCGTGGACGACTTGATCGCAGCCAGCAGCTCCTGTGGGTCATACGTTAGCTTCTCTTAGCAACGGCTCGAACGCCAGCTGCAGCCTTTGACGCAGAAAACTTGATGAAGTTCTGCAGCTGCAGCTGGCGTTCGCGCTTCACCTTTTTGAACGCAAATGTGCGCCGCTGGCGCGGCAGTGCGAAGCCAAGTACAAGAGCAGACTGTCTTGCTGACACGAGGGTTCTATGAGGCCGATTGGTGCGTGAGAAACTCGCCGTGCAGAGGAAGCGCGATAGAACGCGAGCATCACTGAGCTGGCAGCTCCGGTGGCAAAACGGATCAAATCTAATTGTAATTGGCTTAAAAAATCTCAATATGATCTCAAATGAAGAAAAGTTCATCCAATCTAAATGATTTGATCTAGGAAATCCGCAGATCGCTCCCAGAAAATCACCAAAAATACGTCTTGAGTTGGTAATTGCAACGGTGCTTCCAGAATCATGTGAGTCGCTCTGGCTCGATTTTTAGAACCAAATTTGACAATCGGGCCAATGTTTTTGGGGCTGAGGAAGTACATCGGTACAACCTTGGTAGATGGCGGGTTATAAAACGACTGGTTTGGGCGTTGGTGTTTGGCGCCGCAAAAATCGATCTGCGTCAGCGCAAGAGCAACGGGATCTCACCTGAAGAAGACGCGGAACGAGCAGATCGGAGTAATTGTAGTGGTCAAATAATGCCGAAATGAAGTACGTCACCTACTTCGTGCGTCGTGTGCTGTGCGGTGTCAGATGAGCGGCCGAGTGACCGCGCAGCATTGTGCCGTCAGTGCCTGTTGTGGATGTCAATGCGCGTATATGAAAGGCGGCGAAAGCGCAGTTGGCGCTAGATGACTACAGTATCCTTTTTCTGTGAGGAGACGGATTCTTGTTAAGGACAAACCTATTTTCCTGGTCAAATATTCGACACGCTTCAGCAATGCAGACAGACAGATAATAATCTGATCAGCTCTTCTATAGATTGTACCAATGAGTAGGTTAGACTTCCATCACAAAACAAAATGTATGATGTCAAAACCCACTCGGGGGCTATTGTTGGGGGAGTGTCTGCTCAAAGAAGAGGAATATGGTACATACAGAAGTGACAATGACATCTCCACCGAGGTGGCAGAGCCACCAAACATCGAGCTGTGTTGGCTCGGTCAACCTGCTACTCCTCGTGCTTTGGGTGTCACACTGTGTGCTTCTCGAAAAGCAGCGGCGGCGGACCCATTGCTCTTCATGACCCTCTTGTGCAACACCATAGACACCGAGCACGACCATGACTAGTCTGACGAGCACGTCCAACGAGCCGGTGGCGAGCGTCGCGAGCGCGCTCAAGTGGTCCGGCCCTGTTAGCACTCGCAAAATCTTGAAGAGGAGTCCTGTGAGCGGCGCCTCTAGCACAATCGCAGACGCATCGCCAGGCACCATGTGCATCGCTGCCGCTGTCGTCATGATTATTCGTGAGGCGTATCTCCGGCAACTAGATGGGACTGCTAGCACGCAAGCACTCATGTGCAGTGGGAGGACATCTCGGCGGTTAGCCTGACGCTCTTTTTCGCTAGTGCTGCACACCAGACACACAAGCGGCGTGGTGGGCAAAAAAGCTGTGCGTTCTGACTAGGATGACCTACACCCCTCCCCGCTCAAACGAAAGCTAGGTACCAACTCTTTGGTGAGGTTATGCCTCTCTACTAACTACGTTTTTCTAGAGTCAAATTGCTAAGGAACAAATACATCTGAATCCACAAACGCAGAGGACGCGCAAATCAATTTCCACTCCATTCTCAGGCTCGTCATGCTTTCTAAAAGCTCAAAGACGTCGTCTAGCAAGATATCGTCATGAAGTCAGCAGTAGGCGATAGTATACTGCGACACACATTCCGATACGTCTTGACACCAACGTATTGCCTGCAGAATGTCGCTGTCATATGTATGCGGTGTGCCGTCGCTGCAGTCAGCAATAATACCGTCGGCACGATCAATCGCGTGCTGGCCTTGGCAGCGACGGAACCAAGCTTTTAGAGCGGCAATCACCCCTGTATCCATTGGCTGGAGCACCGATGTCGTATTTGGAGGAATGTACTAGATGTCGACGTTGCTCGGTGGTAAGTCGATTCGATGAGCGCTGGCGTTATCGAGGAGAGAGACGATGCGCCGGCCCTCGCTCTTCACGCGCTTGTTGAGCTTGTCAACTAAGCAGTGACCACCGAGCGCGTCATCCACGCCTTTGTGGCGCGCCCGTAGTCGCTGTTGAGCTGCTCCTCGGTCTGTCGCTTGAAGCAGCACGGCCGCTGCGCAGTGCCCACGATAGGCAGTGACAGATTCTCGATGCTGTCCGAGTTTGCTGCGGCTGCAAAAGTAACGCGCTTCTTGCTGCGTTTTCTGACTTGAACAGGCTTGCGGGGGATCGTCGTCGTCGGTGGCTGGGAGTTAACCAAGGCAGTCTCGTTGAAGTTGATTACATCGCTTGGTGCAAACCTACTTGCCATTTTCTTTAGCTGCTGTCGTCCTGCGACGATCTGCACGCGTGGTGCTGATCCCGACTCGTCCTTTGTCGTTCGCGACTAAAGCCGCTACTGACGCTGGAACCGGTGCAGCCAGCCATCCGAGAACTTGAGCCGCTCCAGTCGGATACGCACATCTTGGGGCACGTCGGCTGTAAGCATAGCGTCGCTCAGACATACGCTGTGCGGGACATCGCGCGACCCACTTTGTGAGCTCAGCATCGAGCAACTTGGATGTGTCCAAAGGGGAAAGTCTGTGGAGAAGAGCGCTGAGTCGGCGCGCACAAGGTAGAGCAGCTCACTGAAACTTAGAGCGCCAGGGCGCGCAGAAGGGAAATCATCAAGCGTGACCACTCTCCCATCTCACTTAGGTTCAGCATCGTGTTGTGTGTGGTGCTTGTACCAAGCGCGTTGCTGATCGCGCGTGAGCTGCGATTGCGTGGTGCACTGTGCCTTTATGCTGCTGTCGATTGGTGCTCGTGGGCGTTGGCTTAGTTCCTCAATGTCCCTGACAGCGAGTGATTTTTGCGTTGCGAATCTTTTGAGAGAGCGTCTAAAAATATGCTATAATCAGTTTGGACAGGGATATTCCTGAGTACAGTTGTCGGATGAGCGAGGAAAGGTGTGCAGGAAGTCGCGCCAGTAATGACCGGCTGATTCTCATCAGCATTCTTGAGGAATTAAATACAATAGGATTTGTTGCACATGTTTGCATTTGGTCTTGACACATAAGGTACCAACTTAGAAAATAGATTAATTAAGGCCCGGTCTTTACTAACGCGACTCCCTGTTTTTGGTCCAATTTGCTCCCGCTCATCTGATTATTCACACACTGAGCACCGATCAAGATAAGGAATCAAAGTTTTTAAACCGACGATCAGCCAATCCCGCGGTCCATTTCGCCAATTACTCTGTGTTTAACACCACCACTGAGAGACCGACCAAGGTCACGCATTCGACAGCCCATAAGACCGACCATATGTGAAATTGCTGTCGTTTTTAATCAGCAAGACCTTGGTGTTGTAAACATAAACCTTACTCTATATGTGTTAGGATAGTAGATGTACACTGAGGCGTAGAGTGATCGTGAGGCTATAGAAACCCTTTCTATTTAAAAACAACACGTACTCTCTTGAAAAGCGAGTGGCTCCAGCCGATAACAACGCAGACATTGGTCGCACCGACCAGGGAGAAACAAAAAAATTGACCACGATCCTTGTTTGTTAGGGTATTAGAAACGTTATTGGGCCGTCTGCGGCGACAACAATTGCCGTGGTGGAGTGACTTTGGGTCCTCGATTGGCGCCGCGCCAGTGTCTGGCGCACCCTCCCCCACGCTCTGTGCTCGTGCCTGCAAATCTTCTACTGCTGTATTCAGGCTCTCCTAGTCTTTCAGTCCCACCTCATGTCTACATCCTTCTCGCTGGCTTGGCGTGGGTTCTCTGACAATCCTACGCGCAGCTGCGTCCGGTGGCCGCAGCCACTGAATCACTTCCCGCAGCTTGGTGTCACCGCGCTACCAATCCCTCGCCATCGCCCAGCCAGGAGCCACCGCGGGCAGCCCTCGCGAGCCGACGGTAGCGCCGCTCACCCTTCTCAGCATCGCCTTCGTTCATGAGCGTCTCACGTGGCTCCACAGCTGCTCATATGCGCTCGTCTCTAACAACAAGAACTCTTTCGCTCGCGCTCCGTCAACATACTCGACCTCGACCTGCGGGCAGAAACGCCCCACCCAATTGCGTCACCCCCGCCATCGGTGCTCTCGGTACCAGAGCAGCTCCGGCGTACCTCTACTGAGCCAGGCGCCTTGCACGACTCGGCCGCGCCACGAGCGCCACCACGATGCCGGTATCACCAGCCGCTGATCGCGCGGCGGAAGCTCATCCATCGTCAACACCACCTTCAAGCCGTTCGCGGCCTCCTTCAGAAGCGCATCTGCCAGGCGGTTCCACATCAAAAACGACACGTGAACGGCCGCGTTCGACTCGTCCTCGCAAAACCCCGAACGCCGGTTGTCGAAGCCGGCGACTTCGATGGTCCGCGCTGGCCCGCGTCAGCCATGCCGCATCTTCGTGACGCCGTGTCTACGCAACGCGGAAAACACCCGCATCAGTTTCCCCACGTGAATCTCCAAGACATTTCCGACCTGTCGGTAGTAGTGACGTGCCTGGTGCACCTGTTCGCGGTTAATCGACTATGGAGCTGCTGCATGTGTCGTCGTCAGCGCCTTGACGAGGAGTTGGCGCCAGACCGGCAGCGACTGCACCTCTCGCACCGATTACAGCCGGAACAACTCGCCAGGCATCCTCAGCTCTCTCCCTGCCATAAGCGTGTGGTGAGCGTAGACCGTCACTGTATGCTTGGCGGAATGAAGCCGAAATCCATGGCCTGAATCCACTCGTCCCAATCTCACTGCCTCTCCTAGACATAGATTGCGACAAAGTTCTTCCATGTCCAGTTGAAGTGCTCAACGAGTCCGAACAGATTTAGGCGGTAGGGTACTGGTGTGCTCTGTCGCGCTCGTAGTACCTCCACAAGCATCTCACCACGTCGCCTGCCAGTTCACTCGCTCCGTCTGACATCACTTCGCGAAACGGGCCGGTCTTGAACCCAACAGACTTGACAATCATGTGCGCCACCGTGTCCGCGTTGTGATTCGCCAATGGCACCACAACTACATATTGGAAAGATACTCGACCATCGCAACGACATAAAGGTCGCTAGTGCGTGACATCGGCAGCGGACTGAGGAGGTCGGCCACCCAGTGGTCGCAGAGCTTCCTGACCTTCCAACCCCGAAGCGGGAGCGCCACTTGCCTCGGTCGCGTCTTCCTGATTCCACAGTCCTGGCACGGTGCCACCCAGAGACGCACCGCATTGCGCATCTTCACCAGTACTACCAAGCCACTCCCGCGTATGTATGCTCACCGCGCCCAATATCGCGCAGTGAGCGTTCTTGAACGCTGGTGCCCTAAATGCGGAAGGCAGCGCCGTGCGCGTGCCCTCTGGCAAGTGGATGCGTCACACGCCCTCGGCCCTCTCAACACGGTTTCTCTGTAGTGTCGCCACGTTAGCGAGGGCATCGCACATCGCGCTCTTCTGCTGTGCGTCTTAAATTATGCTCTCAGCTATTTACACGTGCTCAGGCACAAGTCATCCTGGCGCGCGCGACAGCGCGTCTGGAACGACATTCTTCTCCCAGGGCGGTACTCGTACTCGACAGTGAAGTCGTACTCCTGAATCGACAGCGCCCACCGGTGTTGCCACCAGAGATATCTTTCTTGGTCATGGTCCAGCGCAGCATCAATGATACACTACCACCTCTCATACATGTACGCTCGGAAGAGGCGGATCGCCCACACCACCCCGAGGCACTCGAACTATTTGATGCCATACTATACTTGCGCGTCCCATAACACCTTGCTGGCGTACGCCGCGGGTTGCAGACCTCCTCCATGATTCTACATGAGTGCACACCTCCCAGACCCACAAGCAACATGTCCGCGGCTAACGCAAACGGCTTCTAGAAATCTGAGTACGCTAGCGCTGGCTTGTGCGCCAGCATTTCGTTCACTGCCGCAAAAGCCGCCTCCTCTTTATCTCTCCACATCCACGCCACGCTCCCTCGGTGCAACCGCATCAGCGGCGCCACCATCGTGCCAAAGTGCGCCACGACCCGACACTAATAACAGACCAGATACACGATTTGTTTGACCTCATTTGCGTCCATGGGTCGTGGGAAGTCGTACACTGCGTTGATCAGTCGCTCTTGAGAGCGCACCCCTACTCGTCCAGGCGGTGCCCAAGGTAGTCGATCAGCCCTGCACCGAACGTGCATTTCGAGGGCTTCAGTGTTATCTCCGCTCTTGCCAGCCGCTCAAGCAAGGACGCCATCTGGACTACATGCCATAAGAAGCTGCCCGCGGAGTAGGTGACGATGCCATCCAGGTACACCATGCAGCAGACCCATAGTAATCCCCGCAGTGTATAATCCACCCTCCGCTGGAAGGTCCCCAGCGCATTCGTAAGCTCGATGAGCATGCGAATGAATATGAACAGTATGTCCCGAGTGACGAACGCGGTCTTGTCGCGAACTTCGTCCTCGATCCCCAGCTGCCAATATTCGAAATGTACGTCGAGTGCTGTGAAGCACCGCGCTCCACTGAGAGTCTCCAGCGTCTCGTCGGCCAAGGGAATCGAGTACATGTCTCGCAACGCGATCTCGTTGAGGCGGCGGTAGTCGATGCATAACCGCACCAAGCCGTATCGCTTTTTAACCAGAATGAGTGAGAACCCCAAGTCCCCTGCTTAGCTCTATCACCCTGTCGCTTAGCATTTTTTCGGTCTCGGCGCGGATCGCCTCAATCTCCGCGACCGAGTTGCGCAGGCGCCGCTCGAAAGTCGGCCCCTGTCTTCTGCGTTGATATGACGCACCACTACCGCATTTGTCAGCGGCGGGCGGCCGTTCTTGCCGCACAGCATCTCCAGGAAGCAGTGCAGCAGCGCCAGCAGCAGGTACCGTTGTGAAAACGTAAGCCTCGAAAAATCCAGCATCTCTTCCTCTGCCAGTGGCTCCGCATTTGCGTTCGTCATTACCGGGATCCGCCACCAAGTAGCCCCATATCTTAGCGCAGAGGCACTCTCTCTCCGAGCGCTGCATTCCCTGGTAGGTTTACTTTGAAGCCGTTGACGTTCAGGATCGGCACACGGATCCTGCCATCAGACACCCGTACCGCAGTCGGCGCAATCAGGAAGAACCGCTTCCGCTGCGGGTACGGCGTGAAGACGCCAAGCGAACCTTCGCGTGCACAAACTTCAAGGTCGATATGACTGCGTCGCTCTGTAGCTTCGTCTTCGTGACGAGTCGATCACTGCGAACTTCGACTCTTCCGTCTAACTACACTCAAAGTATACCTCTGAGCGGCCATCACCAACGTCATACGCGAGCGTGTTGTTCTCTGTGTGCACAATTGCTCAATTCAGCACGATGTGGTTGTTGCCCAGGAACAGTTCCTCGACGCAGCCCTTCACCACCAGGGCGTCCCCAATCATCGCCAGCCCACACTCCATAAGGAGCTCGAAACGCCGCACCCCCCTGACAGCCATCACGAAGTCGCCGGGTTCTTCCACGGCTGTAAACAGCGGCGACCCGGCCCGCCGCGTCCTGTGCCTCTTCACCGCACTGCCGCCCTCGAAAACCAGGGGCCCAGTGACGAAGTTCAGGCTAATCCGCTCAGGCCGACGCTCACCACAGCTGTAGGCAACTCATTCTCACGCATTAGAAGCATGCGCGCGGGCTCCGCCTAGACACCAACTCCGCCGTTCCCGCTAACAACTGATCCGTTTGGTGCCGCGATTCAGGCGGTGCACCGCGCTTTTCGTTGTCACCTTTTGTTCTGACCGCATACTTTTCGAACACATCCTTCAGCTTGGCTCGCATTACGAGGCTTTCCGCACTCGCCCTGGCATTGGTAGCGTACTCCATCGCGCGCTACACTCCTTCTTGCGTCACGATGTCATTCGTTGCCCGCACACTTTCACCTTCCGCCACGAGGTCGCCCGCACCTGACCTTCGGCTGGCTTGCGGACTCGTCTGTCGCATGCTCCCCCTCTCTCCGGACCGCGGAATCGCGAACTGGCGAGACATCCGTGGCGTCTGCGGCGCACTCTCTAGTGACCATACCCTCTCTCTCTCCGCCGGCGCGCCATCGTACACGTCGTGCCTGACGGTCGCTCCTGCGGTCTTAGACGCACGCATCTACTGCATGCGCCGCATCTCGCAGGACCATCCCTCGCCCGGATGCGCGTTTCCCGCCGACCCATTCTATATTTCGTTATTTGGGCGACTAACGATCTGGAAAGGGGCCGCTTTTGCCAGGCACTCTTTCGGGAAGTGCCTATCTTCACCGCAGTTGTAGTACGCTGTGGACCTTGGCTGGTCATGCTGCGGCCTCTTGATAAATCGCGTCCCGGAATGTAATTTTCTGTACCGTTTCTTGCCCGCCGCGTCTACTTCCGTCGTGGACTTGGCCTTGTCTCCCGCTTGCTGTACCACCATCATCCTCGCGGCGACGCCTGCACTGGCGTTCGCTTCATTGAAATACCCATCTCGTCCTTCGCGTGGCCACTATTTCCCTCGTCAATGTGCGGCGACCTGCGCGGCTCACATCAGCATCGTAAGTCGCTGTAGCCGCAACAGTCCTGCGGTCCCAGAATCCACGCCCCGCGCGAAGGCCAAGACCAAGTAGCTGTCTGGGACGGTGACGTTGGCCGCCATTGCGCGCAGTGCATTCGCTTAAGCTGCAGACGTCTCTTGTGGATGCTTGCGTCAGTTTATCACGCGGCAGATCACCTCCTTGGTCAGCTCGACGCTAACAACCTGCTGCTGCAGCTACGCTGTTATCGCGCTGTACGCCCGCTTACCTTTGTGAAACCGCTGTGCCTACGTTGCTAAGCCATGCTGATGCCGCGCTGGCGAGCTTGTTACACGGCACCATGTACAGGACTGCGTCTGCCAATCCGTGCCGTTCATTACCTCGTCCGCTCGCATGGCGTTCTCAAACTGCTGGATCCATGTGCTCCACTGGTGTTTGTCCAGGTTCAAACTGCCTACCATGAGATCCTTCGGTCACGGGCCGCCCGCTCGACTGCTCGCCGACGCTCCGAACGGCGTTGCCGATGCTGCACTCGCGGACTCGCGCCGCGAAGCCCACGCGCTGTACGGACAGGAGGTGAAGTGGTCTGCTGTCTGCCAGCGGGACTGGCGTAGCTGCGCGCGATCGGGTTGCTGAAGCTGACGCTCCGTGGCATTGTTATTTCGCTTGTCATGCTGGTCGCTGCCGCCGAGCGTCACAGGATGCTCATGGAATACCGGAACGCCAGGTACTCGTTGTAACTGTGTCCTCTTGCTTCTCCGCTGTTACGGAACCGCGTAAGTCGTCGTCGGCGTTGCGCTGGCTTCGGTGAGGGCTACGCCACGTGAACTTCAGGCTCGAAACACGACTTGGAGCGGCAACGGATTTGCGGAAGCTGCTGGCGGCTGCGTCGTACGCGCCACAGGCGGTTTCATCAACAACCGAACCTCGAGTGCCCTCTCGCCCAGCTAGCTCAGCTTGATCACCGAGCCCTCCTCGGTAGTTTCGCCCAGAACGGCCGGCACTTTCTGAGCGACTGCCACCTTCTGCGTAACTTACACGCCAAGTGTGCGGGATAGTCCCAGAATGCCCCAAGAGCCGGGCTTGATCATCCGCAACCCACCTGCCAAAGCTCTGTAGCTGTCGGCGCGTGCGGCTGCCAGGTCAGGGCTCCCCGCCCCAGGCGACACCTGTCGAGGTTCTCTGGCCCGGGAGGCGGCGGCACGACTGATCCTGACAGCGGTGACTCGTCGTCGACCTGCGGGCAGACGGGGCGTTTCCTTCCCTCAACAACTGGCGCACAGGCACCCGTTCCTGTGGATAAGCCGATGGGCGACTCCAGGTCGTCCGCCAAAGTAGAAACGTCAGCCGTATTAATGCGGTTTCGGTGTCGGCGGGCCGCGAGACCATGAGCACCTCTCCTTTCCAGCGAGCCCCCCCCCCTTTGGCTCACAAGGCCCCAGTATGACCACTAAGTGTGTAACGGAACTCAGACCAGTCCTGCTCACGCAAAGCGAAGAGCTGGACGGCACTGATCCCGTTGGCTTGAGGGAGCGTTCTTGAAGCAAAGGGCCTCACAAGAGTGTGAGCCGATTGCCGGGCCTGGAGAGTCTTGAGCCGAAAGGCTTGGAGAGAGGAGCGGATGCGACTTGAGTGGTAGAAGGTAAACTTGCAACTGAGCTTGTCGTGCGTGAGTTCCTGTCGTGACATGCGGCGCTACCCGCCGCAGCCTTACTAAAACACCCGAAGGGTTCCTAGAGGTTTTACTCTCAGAACCTCGTCGGCGTAAAAT
>SMMQ01002718.1:5001-15851 GCA_008271595.1 [Pythium] brassicae (nom. inval.) | reverse complement strand
GACCCCCCCCCCCCCTTGCCATTCTTCTCCCCCGACGACCGACTCGGCGGACACGGCAGGTCGCACGTAGCACGTCACGCACGACTCGAGAGCCTCTCGTCTCCTCACAATGGACGCAACGACGTCGAGCGCCTGGGGCGCCGGGAGCCCCGAGCGCGACCTCGAGGGCCCCGCCGCGAGCTTTGCCCAGCAGTCGCAGCCGCAGGGCGTCTGCCAGTTCGTGCACACGCAGTGCGAGAAAGAGCTCTTCACGACTGAATACCTGCGGTGCGTCCCTTGTGTTTGTCACGCTCGAAAGGGCGAGCTTGAGCGCGTTGCTGGCGACTGGCGCGGGATAGGAGCTCACTGACTCACGCTCGTTCTCCTCTCGGCGTCGCCTCAACGTGTGATAACGTGTCGGCGCTCGCGCAGGAGCAACAAGGCGAGCGGCCACAAAGTACGTGTCCTCCCTCCCCCGTCATGCCCACCGCATTTGGCCCCAACTGCAGCGTCGGTCGCACTCACTCTTTGTGTGTGTGTGTGCGTTGCTGCTGTGCAGAACCTGCGGTGCTTCCCGCACTGCTGCGGCGGCCACAACCCCAAGAGCTTTTGCGGCTCGGGGCTTGTGGTCGAGTGCTTCCTGCCCAAGTGCCAGATCGTGCTCGGGCGCTTCGAGGAGGTCGCGAAGCCCAAGCCCAAGGTCGCCCCGGGGGCCGCGCCCGGCGCCGGCGCCGCGGACGACAGCGACGGCGTCGCGACGGTGCTCGTCGGCCGCGAGTACGCGCGCAAGGAGCTCTTTGACGACGTGAAGGTGCCGGACCAGCCGTTCGGCAAGTGGTTCCGGGGCACGATCGTGCCCAAGGCGGCCGACCGCGCGTGCTTCCTGCTCAACGGCAACCGGCAGTCGTGGCACTACGGCTGGCAGTCTTCGCGGCTCAACTGCAAGAACCTGCACGTCTTTAAGGTGTACGTGTTCAACCAAAGCGAGCTCGACGCCGGCGCGCTCAGCTGCGTGGCCGAGCTCGCGTCCCCGCCGTTCCGCATCTCGTCGAGCCGCAAGGCGCGCAAGACGTTCCGCTCGCCGGTGCTGCGCCCGCTGCTGTCGCCGGGCGGCAGCAGCAGCGACCACGCAGAGGACAAAGGCGCGGCGTCGGCCGCAGCGGCGGCGGCCGCGGTGGGCATCTCCCGCGTGCCGTCGATCGACGAGCTGCTGAGCAAGGCGAAGCGCGACCCCGGGGCCACCGAGCGGCACCCTTCGCAGCAGCGCCGGAGCCTCGTGGAGCCGCTCACGCTGCTCGACCAGCCGCCAAAGTCCGAGGGCAGCGGCGCGTTCGCCCGCGCCAGCGGCTACCCGACGCTGCAGCGCCACAGCATCGCGGTCTCGAGTCTGCACGCGGCGGCGGCGGCAGCCGCGACCGCGGCGTTCCGCGCCGAGAACGACCACGCGCGCCGCGAGCGGAAGCGCCTCACGCGCTCGGCGTCGCTCAAGACCGAGTACTACACGAACGTGTCGTTCCCGCCGCTGCAGCCCCAGTCCCAGTCCCAGCAGCAGTCGCAACAGCTCCCGCCGCACCCGTCGCTGTCGCTGTCGGCGACGCACCCGCTGCCGCAGTTCGCGTACCACCACCAACAACAGCAGCAACAGCAACAGCAGCAGCAGCAGTACCCACCGCCGCAGACGCCGACGCCGACGCTGCCGAGCGTCGCGTACATGAACGGGAGCCGGAACCTCCAGGCCCGGCGGTCGTCGCTCGCGGCGCTGCCGATGCCGTCGTCCGCGCCGCTCGCGCCGCTGAGCGCGCGCACGAATCCGGTGACGACGCCGATCATGGACATGATGCAGCTGCGCCTCGAGAGCCCGCACCCGCACGACTCGTACCGTCAGCAGCAGCAGCCGCCGCCGCCGCCGCCACAGCACCACTACCTGCAGCAGCAGCAACAGCAACAGCGCGCGTCGCTGGCCGCGTTCCCGCCGTCGGGGATGCACCACCACCAGCACGCGAACTCGTCGGCGAAAGCCGGGCCGTTCCTGCGGCGAGACGCGTGGCCGGCCGTGCCGCCGCCCGTGTACTTCCCCATGATCCCGGCGAGCTCGCCCGAGGGGTACTTGAACCGCAAGCGCAACCGCTCGACCGACTCGGACAAGGGCCTGCTGGCCGCGATCCAGGCCTCCGAGGCGCTGCTCGCGTCCGCGCGCGGCGACGGCCCGACCTCCGGCGCGGTCGAGACCGTGCCGGAGGCGGACGAGGAGCTCGCTGCGATGGCGGACGAGACCGACACGGTGGACCTGCACCGGCGCGCGCGCGTGCTGCAGCTCGCGTTCACGATCGTGAAGCGCATCCACCGGTTCGAGGAAGTGTCGAAAGCGGGCGCCGCGCCGCCGCCCCGACCGAGTGCGCCGCCGCCGCAGGCGCGCGTGTACCGCCACTCGTTCGAGATGATGATCCCGTCGACGGCGGCGGCGAGCGCGCGCGGGAAGCCCGCGGCGCTGGTGCAGATCCCGCTGAGCAACCACCAGCTCCAGCACCTGTGTTCGAGCCTCGTGGCGGTGTGCACGTCGCTGCTCAGCGGCGGGCTGCTGCTCGACCTCCGCCAGCGGCTCGTCGAGTACGCGCAGGCGGGCGTCGACCTCTACTCGGCGTACTCGCAGATCGTGGACTTTGTCGACGACGCGGTGCACGAGCTCGTGTGCCAGCTGCCGAAGCGCATGGCGCAGCAGGACGAGCAGGAGCAGTGGGACCTGTACGACTTGCTCAAGAACGCCGAGCCATGGCTGCTCCGTGAGCCCTGGTGGTGCGTCACGGACGAGGAGGACGAGGTGGCGTCGGCGGGTGGTGACGACGCCGGCCCGCATGCAGACCTGCCGTACTACAACCACTTTGCCGACTTGTACCAGGCGGTGCAGTCCGCGCTGCCGTCGCCGCGGGACCTCGAGGTCGCGGCATCGTTGCGCGACGCGGCGATGAACGGCGTGCGGGGCCTGACAGGCGAGTGGGTGCGCCAGGGCAACCACGACGAGCCGAGCGCGCAGCGCCAGAAGACGTCGGTGGCGTCGGCGTCGGCGTCGCCGTCGTGGCTGTCGCGGCAGATCCACGGCCACGTCTCGCAGGTCTTTCACGTGACCGAGACAGCGACGACCATGACGCTCGCGCTGCCGAACAGCCTGATCTCGTCCGAGGCGGTGTTCCTCTTCGACCTGGACCGGCAGGAGCCGACTGTCGTCGTCCCGCAGGACTACTTCCCGTTCAGCTGGGCGCGCAAGCGGCTCATGGTGGCGTACCGCGCGTGGCGCGTGCGCGGCATCGGCGACGAGAACGGCAGCGCTGTAGCAGTGCAGTTCATGCGCTGGCCGGACGAGCGCACCCTTGAGAGCTCGGACGAGGACGATGAGGACGACGACGACGAAGACGGCGACGAGCCCGAGGAAGAGCCGCTGGATCACCGCATGGGCCGCGCGGCGCGCGGCGCGGCGTTGCTGCGCACGCGCGTGACGATCTACTTCTCCGTGTTCTCGCACAACCGCCTGCAGGTGCGCACGATCGTGGAAGGGAGCATGGCGTCGGCGGCGTCGTCTCCGTCGTCGGCGTCGGCGCTGCCGGCCTCGCACCGCCACCCGACTGAAGCCGACATGCTGCAGTACTTCAAGTCGCCGTCGTCCTGGGAGCTCATGTCGCAAGTGACACAGGAGTACGAGCGCAAGAGCCTCAGCGACTCGCTCTGAGCGCGACACGGAGCGAGAGACCCCGAGAGTGTGCGATGCGAGAAGTCTCGGGTCGGAGGGAGGAGAAAGAGAAAATGAGAGAGATGGGGGCGTGTTTGTCTATGCGTGAGTGGATGGTAAACCTTAGGAATAGAGGATCTGCTAGGCGCTCAAGCGATGGTCGTCGATGCACTTTGGTCCTCCGGTGCCGTGTGCGTCTGCTCTGAGCTCGCACTAGTAGCTACTGCAGTCGTCGCTGTCACAGCTGTCACCAGGTTCGTCGCTGCCGACACTGTCGCTGTTGTTTTTGTCGTCACTGCCGCAGGTATCACCGCTATCGTCGCTGTCGTCGCTGTCGTTGCGCTCGTTGGTGTCGTTGGTGTCGTTGGTGTCGTTGGTGTCGTTGGTGTCGTTGCGGTTGTCGCTGTCGTTACTGGTGCTACGGCACTGGCAGAGTTGGCGGCAGGCACTGTGCTTGCTCCGCTCACCACCGCCACCGGCGTAGACTGCGCTGCCGTCGGCTTAATTTGAGCGATACTGGCCATTGCGCTCGTCCCAACCGAACTCGCTCTCGTCAGCTGCTGGACCCCAACCGAAGTAACAGCGACCGGCACAGTGCCACGAGCAGCCGTAGGCGTACGCTGCGCTGCCGGGACAGCCGAAGCAGCACCTCGAACCGGCGCTTGCTGAACAATAGCTGGTGGCGCGCCAGCCATCGCTGCTGCTCGAAGGGCCGCGACTCGCTGAGCCGCAGCCTCCGCCGCCGTCACCGCCGGGGGCAGCTGGGGAGCGATTCGTGGCGCAGTCACTGGTGCCTGCGCCACCTCGCGCTGCTTCTGTTGCTCTCGGAGCTTCTTGTCCTGCTGCTTCTTCTCCACGCGCTTCTGCATCTGCGCGTCCTGGAGCTTCTTGATCTTCGCGTTGTAGCACTCGAGCACCTTCGCGTACGTCGCAAAGCCGAGGTTCTCCATCCCCTGCACCACGTGGCTGCCGAGCAGCGGCAGCGGCTTCCGCGTGCTGCTCTCCAGCGCGCACTGGTCCTTCGCCTCGCTTGTCAGGTACAGGATGAACTCCGTCACGCACTCCTGCATGAACGCGGCGGCGTCATCGTCGATCTTGATCGGCGACTGCTGCTTTGCTGACTGCTTGCTCCTCTGCGTCAGCTCCCGGCGCTTCTGAAGCGAGAGCGCGATCGTCACTGCCGACCTCTTCGCTGTCTTCTCGTCGTCAAGTTTCGACGGCTCACTCTCCGTAGCAAACGCCGTTCCCAGCGGCTCTACACTCCCGCTGTCGTGCTTCTCGCTGTCTCCGCTGGCCGCAGCTCGCTCCCCAGCACTGGAACTCGCTTCGACGGCTTCCGCTGCGCTTGTTGGAAGAGACGACGCACTGACGTCCGCACTGGCGGTCGTCGATGCTGCCGGTTGTGACGTGTCGCTCGACAAACCCTGTCGCATCATCTTCGCGATCACCTTCACGGGGATGTAGAACTTGTCCTCGCTGTCGTCTTGCACCCCGGCGCAGCTCCGTGACGTCAGGTCCACGTCGTACAGCTGCTGCACCACCCGCGGCGAGAGCGGCGCCGCGGGTCCAGGAAGCACTGTCGCTGTCGGGTTCGCACTCGCGAGCACAACGTTCAGAGGGCTGCGGATCACAGCCGCCACCGCGCTCGCTGGGGTCGGCTGCGGCACGAGCACTGGCACCGACTGCGGCACTTGAACGGGATTCGCGACGATAGCTCGTGGCTGTGGCGAGGCGGCCAGTGGCGTATTCCCTGGCGCGCTCCGGGCCGCACTCGCACTCGCACTCGCACTCGCAGCGCCAGCATACAGCGACGGCAGCGGCAGCAGCTGCTGCTGCTGTCGGATCTGCGCCTTCATCGCCGCGTACGCTTGCTCCATCGCCGCGAGTCGCGCCGCTTCCGACTCGCTCGAGGCCACCGGCGCCGGCGTTGCAGCGCTCATGCCGCTGGACGTCGCGGCCGCCGCTGCTGCCGCCGCCTGCACTGCCGACGCGTGCGTCGTCATCGCGAGAATCACTTGCGCGATCTTCTGGGTGATGTACTCGACCTTGACCTGGATGTCGGTCGCCCACTGGCCGCTCTGCACGAGCGCCGGGCGCTTCGCCGCGATGACGTCGCGAAAGTCGCGCTGCGCGAACCGCAAGAGCGCGACGTCGAAGCACCGGTGCAGCCACGCAGTCGTCTTGTCGAGACACGTGCGCAGCTCCACGGCGCTCGTGGCCGCGCGCAGGCGGAAGAGGTCGCGCACAAGTGCCTCCATCTGGCTCTCTGACAGCGACTTCTTGCGCTTCTTCGCGGCCGACGGCGCGCCCTCGCCGGTCACTGGCAGCGCCGACGCGGGCGTCTTCACCCGCTGCTGCTGTTGTTGTTGCTGCTGCTGTTGCTGTAACAGCGCTTGCAGCACCTGCTGCTGCCGCAGGATGTCGTGCTGCTGGACCAGCATCTGCTCCTCAGCGGAGAGCGGCTGCAGAGCCGCCGAGGCTGCGGTTGTGGCGGCTGGCGGCGCCTGCTTCTGCTGCTCTGCTTGGTACTGCTGCAGACGCAGCAGCTGCTCCTGTCGCGCGCGCTGGAAGTCTTCGTACGCCTTTGCTGTCGTCGCGCTCAGCGTCCCCGGTGGGCTGTCAGCTGGCGGCGCCGCCACCACCGCCGCCGTAGTAGGCGACAGCGCCGACGTCGGCGGCAGCCCCAAGTGCTGCGCGACCTCCTCGCGCATCTCGGCGCCGCGGAGCTGGTTCGGGAGCTCTGCGAGCGCCGCCCCTGGCTGGCGGAGCGGTTCCCGCACGTCGGGCGACGCCGCGCCGCTGTCCTGGCCTTTCTGGCGGATGCGCTCGTGCAGCTTCTGCTGGATGTGCTGCATGCGCACCTGCCGCGACGCGTCCTCCTGCTGGCGCTGCAGCTGCGCCTGCCACTGCTGCTGCTGCTGCGCGTGCTGCTGCTGCAGCTGCTCGAGCTTGCGCCGGTACTCGTCCTGCTGCTGCGCGAGCGACTGCAGCGCCGCCGCGTCCCGCGCGGTCGCGTTCTCAGCTGCCCCGTTCTCAGCTGCCGCCGCGTCCCCACTACTCGGGGCAGTTGCTGTCGCCGCCTCCTGTTGCTGCTTTGCTTCTCCTGCGGTCGCGTTGTTCGGGGCTTTCTCGCTAACCGCGGCCGCCTTCTCCTCAGCTGCTGCTTTTCCCGCAGCTGAACCCTGCTCCTGCTCCGTTCCCTCCGCGCTGGACTTCGCCTTTGCTTTCGGCGTCGCAGGAGGCGGCGCTTTCGCGCGCGGGCTGCTGCGCGTGGGCGGCGGCGGCGCGTCCGCCTTCGTCTTTGCTTTCAAAGCTGGCGTCGACGCTTGCGTGGAAGACAGCGATGCACTTGTCGCCTGGGCGCGGGGGCTGCTGCGCGTCGGCGGCGCTGACGAAGACGTCGCCGCCGCCGCCGCCCCGCGCTTCTTCCTCTCGGGCATTGCTCGCTTTGAGATTTTGTGCCTATTCGCTATAGATTTGTGCATTTTAGATTTTAGAATCGTGCACAAATATCTGGAACAACAGCACCCTCCAGCAGCAGTACAGAACGACAGGATCATGAAGTGGTACGACAGACTTCGTAGATATATAACGGTATCGCTGTGTGTGTGCGCTGCGTGACTCCTCACCGAGTCGGCATCGCGGCTCTGCCTCCGAGCACATTGTCGGTCTCGCGCTTCGTGGAGTGGTACAAGTGCTCCGCCGCCTTCTGCAGGTTCGCGATGCGCTTGTACAAGTCGTCGGTCGGCTCCACCGGCGCCGGCGTCTCCGCTGGCAACACTCGAGGCGAAGGGTGCGCTTCTTGGACCCACTCGCCGTCGTCGCGCCGAACCTCGATCACGCTGTTGGTGAGCAAGTCGCCGCCAATCTCCTCGACAGGCTCCTCCGGCTCGGCGTTGCCTGTCGTCTGGAGCGACCTGAGCGCGAGTTTCTGCACGAGCGCGTGCAGGTCCTCGGCCGACAGCGAATCCGCCGCACTCGACGCGACGTCTGCCGAGTACGCGCGCGGGCCGCGGCGTCCTTGCCGTGCCTGGCTGTTGCCCCCGATCGCTGCTGCTGCGGACGCCGGTCGCCGCCGGCGCGAATTCATCACATTCGCCGGCACCGACTGCGCGCGCTTCGCCCTCAGCGCGGACTCGCTAGCCGCCGGGATGCTCCCGTACTCGCGCGCGAGGATCTCTTGCCTTGCCACTTCCTCGGCGCTCTGGTGCCGAAACACGTTCGAGTAGCAGTTCGTGCAAGTGTTGACCACCGTCCGCTTGACGAGCTTGGCGCCTCGCGGCGACGGGATCGCGGTCGGGATCGTGAGCTCGCGCTGCTCGCAGCACCTGGCGCACACGCGCGACCAACAGAAGACGCACGTGAGCGTCCGGCTGAGGCGCGAGAAGATCTTGGCGCAGCCAGAGCAGCTCGTGTGCGAGGCGGTGGACAGCGGCGGCGTCGTCGGGGCGTTCGGGTCCCGCATGCGCTTCGTCACCTCCCAGCCCATCTTGCGGTGGTGGGCGGCGATCTGGTTGAGCGCCACGCTTGCAAGGCTGCTTGCAGTCGAGCGTAGGGCGACACTATCGGGGACGTGGCCGTTCACCTCGATGGAGCTCTTGATGAACACGTCAACGGAGGCGCCTACCTGTCGGAACAGGAGGCACGTTGACGTCCGCGCGCGCACGATGGAGAAGTCGGTCAGCTCGCCGCACTCGGGTACGTCGACCGAGTGCATCACCAGATAGCCGATGCGCGAGCCGGCGGCCGACGCGCGCGTCATGATGCCGATGCTCTCGAGGTACACGAGGTCCCGGTGCCTCGCGACAGCGCCGAAGGTGCCCGACTGCACTTTCATGGCCCACTTGAGGCCGACGAAGCGCAGCGGCTTGGCCGGGGTCGGACCCTTGATCTCGTAGAGCACCTTGCAGTCCGAGTACCTTGCGTCACTGACGTACGCGGTGACGATCTGCGCTTGTGTCGGCGTCGGCGCGAGCGAGCCGTAGATCACATCCTCGAGCTTTCCGGGCACGCGACCGATGCCGAGGAGCTTGGGGAGTGAGGCGCGCTGCTTCCTGCTGCAGACGCTCTCGGCTGTCGGTGTGGTCGATCCGCTCGAGTAGGTGAGCACCGGTGACGGGAGGCCGCGCCAATCGGATTCGGAGCCCGAGTCGGACGAACTCGCCTTCGAGGATGTCAAGTCGTGAACACCCGAGCGCTCGGAGTAGATGGTGACGTCGTCGCACTTCCGGAGCTTCTTCCAGCGCGTCCGATCGAGCTGGCGCGTGATGTTGAAGGCGTCGTACTCCTTGAGCGTCTGGGCGACGATGCCGTCCGCGAGTTTCTCGAAGGCGGCGCACTGCTCGGGTGAGAGCTCGACTCGCGGGAAGAGGTTCTCCGGGAGCTTCATGTCGTGCGATGTTGGTGGCCTGCGCGCTGTGAGGAGAAATCGCTTGTGAAGGAGATTGGGGAGGGCTCGTTAAGATGCGCCTGAGCAACACATTCAAAGCACTTTGCATTGCGGACGAATACGCTCGTTGAGGCCGCGATGGGTGGCCGCGGCACGCAACCCGTTGGTTTTGGTGGAGTTCGGATTCGCATTTCGATCTGCTTGTGGCACACAAGTTGTTGTGTGTGTGGTTGTCCGGCCTCGCCAATCTCGGATTCTCGGATTCTCGGATTCTCGGATTCTCGGATACTCGGATACTGTTCTGCGTTGTCGTTCATGGTTGGTTGGCAAGTGTAGAAGTGCTCCTCGCAGTGATACCCTAGGGACTCTGTCTTTACTTGCTCGTATACAGGACCGCTGCGGAGCGACACCACCTCAAGGTGTCGACGCGTTGGGAGTGATGGAGATGACTGCAAAGCGGAGGCATGTCGGAGCGCGGCTTGGAAGAGCGATCTGCAGCATCGGTATCGTGGGAGTTTGGAGCTACGAAAGGATCCGCGCTGTTCTTCTGACTGTGATCTCCTCCTCTCAGTGGGGGCATATGGTCACAGACATTGAGAAGCTTGGGTCTCCATGGTTGCCCTGCCAAAAGCAAGCTCTTGACGACGGAGGGCGGGACACTGCAATGCAGTGGCGCGATCTTGCGAACAACTGATTGGATCGGCGTGGGACGCGGTCGGGGTCCGGCATGCGCGAGTACGAGCGTCTTTGTTGACGAGGAGCGGACACCTGTCACCGCTCCGAGAGAGTAGTAACATCGCGCCCAACTCACCGAAGAACGGCACTCCAGCGCGACTTCTACCACGACGTCTCATTTCCAAAGCGGACATTCCCGCTCTTCGTCCGTCAGAGCAGTCAAATGCAAAAGACACATTCCACCTGCGTGAGAATCTTTCTCTCTCGCAGCAGCTGTGACTCATTCGCAAGTGATTCACATGATTTCCAGCTTGCAACGATAAGTCAAGTTTCACTGCCTGCAAGCTCATTTACCGACCAGTTATCCTTTTTGTTCCTCCTTGCGTGCGCACTGCGCGCACTTGGATGGTCCCGTGGGCGGCGCGCGTGGCTCTCGCCGTGCTGGGCACTGCACTGGCGGTCGCGCTGCTGCTTTGGGCGCTGCGGTATCTGCGCTACCGCGAACAAGCGAAGCTCGCACACGCGCGCTGGCTCGCACACGACGCCGGCGTGGTGTACGCGGCCGGACCGGAGCACATGGCGCGCTGGCCGGTGCTCGCGCCCGCGATACTCTCGCCGATCCCGGAGGAGCGCACCGAAAGCGGCCGGGTGCGTGTGCGGATGCGCGCTCATTTCCCACTATCATTGAGACTGTGGGAGGGCTGATTGTCTGTGTGTGTGCGTGCGCGTGCGAAGGAGTCCGAGTCTGAGGCGATGCTCTCCGTGCGGAAGGACCGCCGCGCGAACTCCATCTCGGCCATCGCATGTACGTTGTCGGCGTGTGCGAGATGAGACGCAGGCAGCGGCGCTGATTGCGTGCTGGTGGTGGTTGGTGTCCCTCTTCAGACGGGAGCTTCGATCGCGTCCCGGCATAGAAGAAACAGGCTTCGGCTCACGCGCTTCAGTACCGGTCGTTGTCCATCCAACGAGCGAGCGCTGCGGTGTCGAGACGGACGAGCTGCTGCTGTCGAGAGGCGTCGTGTGCGTGAGATGGCGTCCGCTTTCTTGGTGGGGACCGGAGGCATCGAACAGACGGATCCCCTCCTG
>SMMQ01002716.1:48814-63815 GCA_008271595.1 [Pythium] brassicae (nom. inval.) | reverse complement strand
GGGGGGGAAGCATTCGTTAGCGAGCCGCACGCGTGACGCGTGTTGGGTGGAGCAGGAGAGTTCCTCTCGTTCTCTCACTGTCTCGCTCGCTCGCTCACTCGCTCGCTCGTCGCAACGCGTCTACAGAATGAACTTGGACAGGTCCGTCTTCTTGAGCAGCTTGCCGACGCGGTCGGCGACCACGTCCTTGGTGATCGTGACCGTCGCGCCGGGCGCCATGTCGGACGAGTCGAAGCTGATGTCCTCGACGACCTTCTCGAGCACCGTGTGCAGCCGGCGCGCGCCAATGTTCTCGACCGTCTGGTTGATCTCGGCCGACACGCGCGCGATCTCGCGGATCGCCTCGTCCGTGAACTCGAGGTGGACGTCCTCGGTCTTGATGAGCTCGACCTGCTGCTTGATCAGGTTCGTCACGGGCTCGGTGAGGATGCGGTAGAGGTCCGCCTCCGTGAGCCCCTTGAGCTCGACCCGGATCGGCAGCCGGCCCTGGAGCTCCGCGAGCAGGTCCGACGGCTTGGCCGAGTGGAACGCGCCGGACGCGACAAACAAGATGTGGTCCGTGCTCACGTTGCCGTGCTTGGTCGAGATGACCGAGCCCTCGATGAGCGGGAGCAGGTCCCGCTGCACGCCCTCGCTGCTCGGGTCCGCCTGGCGCCGGTAATCGCCGTTCGAGCAGATCTTGTCGATCTCGTCGATGAACACGATGCCGTTCTCCTCGGTCTCAGTGATCGCTTCGCGCACGACGTCCGTCATGTCGATCGCTTTCTCCATCTCGAGCTCCTCGAACACGGCGCGCGACTCGGCGACGGTCAGCACCTTGCGCTCAGTCTTCTTCTCGCCGTACGCCTTGGTAAAAATCTCGCCGATCGGGAGCGCCTTCTCGCTCGTGACGAACGAGATCGGGCCGTTCATGTTGTTGGCGTTGTGGTTGCGCGCCACCGGCACGTCGACCGTGATCGTGCGGTCCTCCATCTCGCCGAGCCGCAGCAGGCGCTCGAACGACGCGCGCGAGCGCTCCGTCACGTTCGCGCCCGTGAGCGCGTCCAGGATGCGGCTCTCGACGAGGTGCTGCACTTCCTTGCGCACGCGCTCCTTGCGCTGCTTCTTCACCATCGTGATCGCGTTCTCCACGAGGTCCCGGATGATCTGGTCCACGTCCTTGCCGTGGAAGCCCACCTCCGTGAACTTAGTCGCCTCCACCTTGACGAACGGCGCCTCCGAGAGCTTCGCGAGCCGGCGCGCGATCTCCGTCTTGCCGCAGCCCGTGGGCCCGATCATGAGGATGTTCTTCGGGCTCACTTCTGCGCGCAGATCGTCCGAGATCTTCTGGCGGCGCCAGCGGTTGCGCAGCGCGATGGCCACCGCGCGCTTCGCGTCCGCCTGCCCGACAATGTACTTGTTCAGCTGCTCCACGACCTCCTTCGGCTTGAGCTTGCGGCCCATCTCGTCGTCGTCGGTCGCGGGCGCGGACTCCTCGATCGTGATGGCGAACGGGGGCACGTCGGCCGCCTGCGCCATTGCACCGACCGAGGAGAAGCGGCGGAGCGCGGCTGGGAGCGCCGCTGCCGCCGGCTGCGCATGCGGCAGGTGATGGTACGAGAGGCGCTGCAGCGCGAGTCGGTTGGCAACGCGGCGCATGGTCGAGCAGGAAGAGTGCGAGAGGACACGAGAGCGAGGGAGGGAGGGAGGGAGGGAGGGATGGAGGGAGAGAAGGAAGGAGAGCGCTTTCGCAGCTTCTTGCGGCGACACGGGACGTTCTCGATCTGCTCGGCTTTTTGCACCAACCCTCCGATTTCGATCACACAGTCGGACAACGCCAGTCGCACTTACGCGAATCCTCACTTCTTCAGCCAATCACATGCCGGACAGATCCTTTCACAAATATCCTCTATGAAAGGACTCACCCAACCGACTTCGCTCGTAATCCCAACGAGAACGACACTCATGTAAAGTAAGGAGCCACACTCCTGCATTTTTCGCACTTTGGCGAGTCACATAGTGAAGAACGAACGCACTTTGCATCGCACACGAGATCCGCCCACCCACTCGCCACACCCATCCACCGACTCGCCCGAGGCAGCCAGCTGCCAGACAACGATGGCGCCGAAGAAGAACAAGCAGCGCGAGCGGCAGGAGATGACGAAAGCTGCGTCCAGTGCGCGCGCGCAGGAGCAGCTGCACGCGTCGTTTGCGAGTTTTGCTGGCGGCGGTGGCGGCGGCGGCGGCGGCGGCAGCGGCTCGGGGTTCATCGGCTTCGGCGCGTTCGCCGCCGCGGCGACTGCGAGCGCCAGCGGCGGCACCGAACACCAGAGCGCGATCGCGCAGACGATTTACGACGGCGCGGATCAGGACGTGGCGATGGCGCTCAAGATGCTCGGCAAGAAAGGCTCGGTGACGAAGATCAAGGCGCTGAACAGCCTGCTCGGCGACATTCTGCCGCCGCGGAAGCCGCTCGAGGTGCGCGGCATGCTCGGGCCCTTCGTGCAGCTCTACGCGAACGAGGTACGCGACCAGAACGACCGCAAGGTGCGCCACCTCGTGAGCGAGGTGCTCGCCGCGCTCTGCGCCAAGCTCAAGCCCAAGGCGTTCGCGCCGCACCTCAAGCGCCTGCTGCCCTCCTGGCTCCTCGCGATGCACGATGTGAACCACGACGCCGCAGCGCAGGCGACGCGCGCGTTCGAGACGCTCTTCCCGGCGCCGGAAGCACGCGCCGAGGCGCTCGGCGAGCACCTCGAGGCCGTCATGGACGAGTTCCTCGTGTTCTTTGGGAAGACCGCCGAGTCCTTTGAGGGTGTGCCGCTCGAGGCGGACGAGCGCGAGGAGCGGTGCGACTGCGTTGCTGCGTTGTTACTGTGTTGCGTTGCTGCTGTGTGGCTCCCTTGTGTGTGATCTGGTCACTCACTGGAAGCTGCGGATGATGTGGGGGAACGCGCAGATACGAACGGTGCGTGTCGGCCGCCGCGCTCAGTCTCGGCACGATCGTCACGCTGTTCGCAGACCTTGACCAGCTCGCGAAGCTCAGCGACGAGAGCGCGGGCGTCACGCTCGCGGGCGTCGTGTCGTCGGACAAGTTCGCGCGCCTCGCGACAGCGTCGTCGAAGCACCCAAGCTTCTCGCGCGACGTCGTGCGCAAAGCCGTGTACACTGCGCTGCTCGCGGTTGTCGCCAAGGCGCCAGCGGTCGTGCAGGCGCGCGAAGAAGCGTTCGGGAAGACGATCCTCGGCGCACTGGGCGACAAGACCCCGGGGAACCACGAAGTGATGTGGAACACAGTGCTCGGCTTCCTGCAAGCGTTCCCGAGCGTGTGGCACGCGTCCAGCAGCTTCCCCAAGTTCGCCAGCAGCGTGATGACGCCGCGCGTGTTCTCGCTGATCCGCCACGGCTTCTACGGCTCGGCGCGCATCTCGTTCCCGACGCTGCTGCCATTCCTGTCGCTCGTCCCGCTCGACGCGGTCGGCGACGCCGCGAAGGGCGGCGAGTGCGCGCTATACACGGGCGTGCTCGAGCAGTGCGTCAAGTTCCTCGAGTCGGACTCTGCGCGCTTCAACGAGCGCTATGCGATCAACGCGTTCTTCGAGTGCGCGACCGCGTACTTTAGCATCTTCCTGGACGCGGACCCGAGCGCGGCGTGGCTCGAGACCGTCGCACCGGTGCCGGCTCATGGCGAAGGAGACCACCGATACGTGGCGCAGTTCGAGAAAGCGCTCAAGGCCGCGCTGGTACTGGTGTTCACGTCCCCGTCGACGCTGTCGGACGCGAACGTCGCGCTCTTCGTGTCGGGCTTGCTGACGATGACGGCCCGCCTGACAAGCTTCACAGCGAAGAAAGCTGCGTCGGAGACTGCGAGCGCGCTCAAAGCCGCGTTCCTGCTGAAGCTCCACGAGTGGGTCCGCGAGGTGATCCTCAGCAGCGTCACAAAGCTCTCTGTCGAGGCGTCTCGCGTGAATCTGCTCGTGCGCCGCGGCGTCACGGAGGCGGAGACCAAGTTCCTTGATAGCGAAGCCGCGGCGTGGAAGCAGACTTCGCTGGCGATCTACCACGCGGCACTGACGCAGCTCCAGGCACTTGGGGACGCTGGTGCGGTTCCGATCAGCTCTGCGGCTGCGGCGGGTAAGCTGCTCGTGCTCCTGGGCGGCGTCTTCGACACGATCGGCCTCCAGGACGCGCTCGCAGGACTGGGACGCTCTGAGCCTGTGGCCGCACACTTTGACGCGCACATCCGACCGGTGGTGCAGGCCGCGTCGACGTGGGACAGGAAGAGCGCGGCAGACGCTGCGACTGTGACGCTCACGACGCGCGCGATCTTCCAAGTGTGTCGCCACTTCTTCATCGCTGTGAGCGACAAGAAGAGCTTCCTACTGCAGGTGTTCCAGGTCTCGGGCGTCCAGTACGGCAACATGGTCGAGGCAACCGACATCATCACGTCGATGCTCGCGTTCCCCGTCACTGAAGCCGGCTCGGAGCGCTGGCTCGCGAGCGGGAGCTGGAAGGAGAGCGGCGGCGGCGGCGACGAGGCCCCAGAGTCGCCGGAGCTGCAAGCGCTCGAAGCGATCTGGGCCGGCAAACTGCTCGACGAGTTCCTGATGATCAGCCTCAAGGGCCGACTCGACGACCTCGACGCGGACGCGTTCGCCGCGCTGCTCACTGCGAGTCTCGGCGGCGTGACCAGCTTCCCTGTCGTGAGTCCGGACGCGGTCGTGATCCTGAGCCACTTTGCGCTGCAGCCAGCGAGCCCGGAGACCAACGACGTGCTCATGCGCATCCTGCCAGAACTTGTGTACTTGTTCGCCAAGGTCGGCGCTGGCGCCGCGACGCTTCCGCGCGAGCTCGCAGCAGTGGAGTTGAAGCTGTACGTGCGCCTGTTCTACGTGGCCGCGAGGGGCGTGCACCGGATGGAGGCGGCGGCGCTCTGGGACGACGTCGCACTCACGTCGATGAAGCGCTGGGATGAAGTCCGCAAGCTCGAGCTTGTGGACACGCTTGCGCGCGAGATTAACGCGCTGCTGCTGGCGAGGACCGCGGCCGGCGCGCCGTTCAACTCGAACCAGTTCAGTGCGTTCGCGAAGAAGTTCTTGTTGCTCGGCGAGGCGCAGGACGCGCTCGTGCCCACCCAGCAGCTTGCGCAGAAGCTCGACTGCCTGCACTTGCGCTGCGCGCAGGACGCGGACACGCTCGCAGTCTTTCTGGATCGCGTGCTGCCGGCGCTCGGCGAGCTGTGCGACAACGAGCGCATCGCCGCGTTGCTCGGCGCGTACTACGCAGACCTGTACGCCGCCGAGCCGGACGCGACAGTCGCGCTGGTTAGTAAGCTGGTGGACATCGACGTCGCGCACTCGCTCACGTGGTTCGTGTTCCACTCGGACGCGAGCGCGACCGCGCACGGCGGGCTGCTGGACTCGCGCGTCGAGATCCTGCACAATTACCTGACGCTGGACCATCTCTACGAAGAGCTCCGGCGCGCGTCGCCCGTGGTGCTCCCCCGCGTCCTGCGCCAGCTGGTGAGCGACCCGAGCGCGAACAGTGGCGTCCAGCGAGACCACGCTGTCCACCGGAATGTCATCTTCACGAACAAGAACAGCGACAGCGCGACCCCCGCGGCCGCGGTGCTTGAGGCGGGCGAGGAGCTCTCGCCGGCGCAGAGCGCGGACTTGGGGTCGCTCGTCGTCGCGGCGCTCGCGTCGTACGTATCGCCGCTCGACAAGTCCGCGATCCTTCAGAGCCTGCTCGACGAGAGCTTCGAGTGGGCGTCGCGCGCCGGACTCGCTGTCGTGCAGCCTCTCGTGGTGTCGCTGATCAAGGACGACTGGCGCGAGGACAGCGAGGACGGCGAGGACGACGCGGCCGCGTGCGTCATGGCGACGCTGCGCGCGTTCGTGGAGAAGCTCGCGTCGAGCGCACAGGCGAACGCGCAGTACTACTTCCAGTTTGTGCGTCTCGCCGGCGCGTGCTGGCGCCACGTGGGCGAAGCGAACGAGGCGCTCAAGGCGCTCTTCCAAGAGGCCGCGTACGCGTCGATCCTCGCGCGGATGGAGTCGGTGCTCCGCCCGGGCGCGTACGCGTCCGTGGAGATCGCCGAGTGGGTCCTGCTCACCGAGTTCCTGAGCGCGCTGCCCGCGTGGCGGGTGCACCAGAGCGACGAGGACCAGGCGAAGTGGGAGGCCGTGGCGCGCATGGCCATCACGCACGTGATCGCCGGCAAGCAGGAGGTCGCCAAGGTGACGTCGCTCCGGCTGCACAAGCGCAGCAGCGCGGGCCGCAGCGCCGGCGAGGAGGAGCAGGCGGTTCTCGCGTATCCGCCGGACGTGATCCGCGCTCGCCTTGCGATGCTCGCGCTTGTGCGCGCGATCGGGGGCGTCGGCGCGGGCGGCGCGCTGCAGGAGCTCTCGGCGTCGGCCCGCGAGACGCTACTGTCGATCGTGCTGTGCGCGCTGTCGGAGGGGATCGAGCTCAAGGCGCACTTGGTCGCCGCGTACGTGGGCACAGCGCGGGCGTCCCAGTCGTATGATCTCGTCCAGCTCTCGCTCGCAGTCGAGCAGTCGCTCGTGCACGTGCTGCACTCGCTGCACGTGGCGCTGAGCGGCGTCGACGACACGGCGCGCGTCAAGGAGCTCGCGCTCGAGAGCTTTGGCGGCGTCGAAGGGCTCGCGACGCTCTTCGACGCCGAGCGGTTCCCGATGAGCCCGAAGCTGCGCGCGCTGCTGTACATCCTGGCGTCGCACAGCGGCGCGCTCGCGCTGCGCGCGGTGGATGCGAGCGCGATCGACATCAACGCGGACGACGAGGCGGCGACCGAGGCGGCGCTCGCCAAGTCCGTGGTCCCCAAGGCCGTGCGCAAGGCGCTCGAGCTCGAGTTCTCGAGCGCGCGCGACGTGCGTATGACGCGGCGCAAGCAGAAGGCGCAGGAGCGCGAAGACATCATCGGCCGCCTGCTGCTCTGGGACCTGTTCCTGCAGCTCTTCCCGACCGCGACGAACGCGCCGACAATGGTCGCGTCGGCGCTCAGCTCGTACGCGCAGCAGCACGGGCTGCTCTCGAACTTCCTCACGTTCTGCTCGACGCTGCTGTCGCAGGAAGGCACGCTGAGCCGCGCGAGCAGCAAGCTCGTACTGCAGGACGCGCCGCTGTTCCGCGTCGCGGACCTCGCGCACGGGCTCGAGGGGGCGTGGGCGAACGACAAGGCGAGCGTGTTCCACGTCGGCGCGCGCGTGTTCTTCCGCACAGTGCTGCGGCTGCCCGCGATGGTGCGCACGTGGTGGAACGACGAGTGCTCGCGCAGCCTGCGCAGCTGGGCGGGCAAGTACTTTGAGGATCACATCACGCCGTTCATCCTGGCGTCCGAGCTCGAGGTCATCCAGGCCGCGTCGCAGCGCCAGTCGTGGGACGCGGACGAGATGAGCGTCAAGGGCAGCCGCGTGTCGCGCGAGATCACGACGACGTACGTGAAGGACGAGTGCGCGCTCGAGATGGTGATCCGCGTGCCGGCGTCGTACCCGCTGCGGTCGGTCGAGGTGGAGTGCACGAAGCGCATCGGGATCTCGGAGGACCGGTGGCGCCGCTGGGTGCTCCAGATCATCAAGGTGACGGCGTCGCAGGACGGCTCGCTGCTCGACGCCGTGCTGCTCTGGAAGCAGAACGTCGACAAGGAGTTCGAGGGCGTCGAGCCGTGCCCGATCTGCTACTCGATCCTCAACCCGAAGACCATGGGGCTCCCCACGCTGCCGTGCAAGACGTGCGCGAACAAGTACCACAACTCGTGCCTCTACAAGTGGTTCAACCAGTCCGGCAAGAACAAGTGCCCGATCTGCCAGCAGCCGTTCCACTGAGCTGCTGCTGCTGCTTGAAAGGGTACGCACGAGGGGGTCCGTCTAACTCGTGGTGGTTACACGAACGGACTTGTCGACCTGCAGAACAGACTTGTATACATGTACACGCTCCGAACCCTCCCACCCACAGTGATGAATAAGTTAGATACAAACACGTGGCTCTTGCGTTCGTCAGGACGGCGACGTCGTGTACGACGCGAGCAGTTGTGTCTGGAGGGCGGTCGCAAGCTGCTGACTCCGTGTGCTTTAGAAGAGCGCGCGAGAAGGAAACGGCGGCGGAGGAGGAGCCCTCACTGGAGCACGCAGCCGCAGCCGCTCGATGCCACGCTCTTCGCTGTCGCCGTCTGTGGGAACTCTGCAGAGCGATAGAGCGAGAGAGCAGCGCCGCTTGATATGAGCAACTTGTCCATAGCCTCTCTCCCTCTCTCCCTCTCTTTCTCTCTTACACATGCAACCAGCCACGCACGCACCTCGCGTGACAGGCGGCGCCCTCCGGAACACCGAGACGTTCACGGGCGTCGGGTGCGTCGAGAAGGCCGGTACCTTGCAGGCGTCGAGGGTCTGGTAGTCCTGCAGCACGCCCCGGCCCATGCAGATAAGCCGCATGGATTTGTTGTCGTCCGGCGGCGCCACGTCTGTGCGTGCAGTCGGGCAGCCGTCATGCGTTCCACGGTCAGTTCGCGTCAACCAGTGTGCGGTGGGGCCGGCCGGCAACGCTGTGCAACCTGGCGGCCAGTTGCGCACGAGCTCGCTCTTGACGAGCGACACGGGCGTGCTCTTGGGGAACGAGAGCACCACGTGCACCCCGTCCCGGTTCGCGAAGAGGAACTTGAGCGCGAGGACGTCGCCGGTGCTGCCACTCGGCTTGGTGCTGCTGCTCGCCATGCCGACGACACGCGCCGGCGGTGTTTTTTTTTTCTGTTGAGCAAATAAAAAAACTGGTTCAACCTACTATACTGTTTTTAACGCGCTCTTTCCATGAAACTCCTGCTGCCTTCCTGATTGTATGCCCTTACAAAGATCAAGTCAAAAAAGCGAAACCTTTCATATTTGGCAACCGCCGTGCGTGCATTCGCCGATTCACCTCGCGTGAGCTGCTCACGCCTCACGCGCGCGCCGCTTCTTGCACCGCCGCCATGGACGACCGCGACCGCGACCGCGACCAGCAGCAGCAGCAGCAGCAGCAGCGCCAGTGGATCCACGCGATCCAGAACGCGAACTTCCAGCCCAAGCCCGCGGCGTTCTCGCCGCTCGGCTCGCGCGAGGAGAACCCGCTGCTCGAGCAGCAGCGCCAGTGTCGCGACAAGCTCGACGCGCTCGCGCACGTGCGCGGACGCGTGCGCTTCGTGCCGCTCGCCAGTAGCGAAAGCAGCGACTCCGAGCCGGGGATGCAGATCCATACGCGCATGATCCTCTCGCAGCTCGAGAGCGACGGCGCCGTCGGAGCGATCCACGCGTCCGATCTGCCGGGCAGCGGCATTGACGCGCTTGCGGGGCTCGAGGCGCTGCTCTTCGCGTTCCTCACGCACGACGAGCTGCTGTGCGTAAGCGCGGTGTGCCGCAGCTGGAAGGAGACGGCGCGCCACAATGTCATCTGGGAGCCGCTGCTCTTCACGCCGTTCGAGCGATACCCGCTGCGGGCGCTGCTCGGGGCCGCCAGGGACCTGCCTGCAATCCAAGTGTACATGCTCTTCAAGCGCTTGCGCCTCAGCGAACTGCCGAAAGAGCTCGAGAAACGGGCAGCGCCGCCCGTCGCGGAGCTGCGGCCCAATCAGCCAGCGCGGCCGCCGCACGCGCTGCACCGCGCTCGCTTTTTCCGCGACGAGCGGCATCGCTTACTGACGCTGCTGCGCGGCGTGCAGGACGGCCGAGCCGCCGAGGCTGTCGGTGGGCTGCCGCAGCACCGGCCAAGGCGCGGAGCGCTGCCGTCCTCGACTGCGCGGGTCCCGGCCGGGAGCTCGTCGGTTCACCTGCTGGGGTATCGCGGCTGCGGCGCGCCGGCAGCACTCGCGGCGCCGCTCGAGGCGCAGGACCCGCCAGACGACGAACTGGACCTGCCGGAGCAGCTGGCTGAGCTCCTCGCTGGCACCCGCACTCGCGCAGACCGCGAGGACGAAGTGCACTTTGCGAAAGACGGCTACCGGCGCATGCCGCTGCGCACATGGCTGCAGCAGCCGCCGCAGCGCAACCGGAAGCTGTCGGAGCACGTGCTGCGCTCGTTTCTGCGCCAGCTGCTGCTCGCGATCCAGGCGCTCAAGCACAGCAGCGCGGCGCACACGGAGCTCTCGACGTCGACCATCGTTGTGCTCGAGCCCGTCGCGGCCGCGGCCGCGGCCGCGGAGGACGCGACGCTGGCAACCAACCACGCTGGCGCTGGCGCTGGCCTCTCATCGTCGGCCGAGCGGCTCAAGAGCGACCGCACGCCGCTGTTCCAGCTCGACTGCTCTCGCAACATTGTGCACGTGCGCACGCCACGAGCCGCCCCTGAACCGAGAGAGCACCCGCTGCTACTCCCGCAGTACGAGGACCTGCGCGAGCGCCACGCTGCGATCCTCGCTGCGGCGCTGCATGAGGACGACTTGGGCGACGACGGCGACATGCTCGAGCTTGCTGAGGACGCGCTGCACCGCCCGCCGCCGCGCACGCCGTGCATGTTCAACGCGCTCTTCCGGTGCGCGCTGAGCATGTGGGCGGCCGGGCGGTACCCGGACTCGAGCGCAGTGAGCACCGCGCCGCTGCTCTCGGTGCTCGTGCTGCTGCACGCGCACCTGCCCGCGGGCTTTCGCTCGTTCCTCGAGTACGGCAAGTTCCTCGCCGACTCGGGGCTCGTGTCGGCAGCGCACTTGCTCCGCCACGCGTTTGTGAGCGCGGACCCGCACAGCACAGGCGTGATCCCAGTCCGGACGAGCCAGGCGCAGGACGTGCTGGACTACCAGGCGAACGTGCTCGCGTGGTACGGCACCGCGCACGCGGCCGCCGACGCCGCTGCGACAGCCGCTGCTGAAACCGCGCCCGACGGGCCCCAGCGCCAGCGCTCGGAGCTCGACAGCGCGTCGCTGGCGGATGAGCTCGTGCCGAGGACGCAGATGGCGGCCGCGTACCTTCAGCACGCGCTCGAGGAAGCGAACCTGCCGCGCGAGCGGTTCGTGAGCATCCAGGCGCCGGAGATCCGGTCGTCGTCGTGGATCCGCCAGGTCGCCGAGACGCAGCACCGCACGCTGCAGCAGCTCGACCTCTCGCGTGTGATGCTGCCGACGTCCGTGCTGCTCAAGGAGCTTGCGCGCCTGCCGCGGGTCACGCACCTGCGGCTGCCGGGCAACATCGAGCGCCCGGACGACCTCGAGCACTTTGTCGCCGCGCTCTCGTGCACCGATCTGCTCCCGCACCTGCGTGCGATGGACGCGAACGTCAAGCTCGCAATGGACCGCATGGAGCAGGCGTACCGGGAGCAGCTCGCGATGCTCGAGTTCCTGCTCGCCAGGTAGGCAGGGCAGCTGAACAGCTCTCTCTCGCTCGCTCTCGTTCTCCTGCTCCTCCTTTTGGTATCCGCTCGCAAGCAAGTACAGTAGTCCACCGAATAGTACATCCTCAAAACCAAGTCGGTCTCTCTCTCTCTCTCTCTCTCTCTCTCTCTCTCTCTCTCTCTCTGGACCGTCATTTCGTACTTAGTTGCGTGCGCGTTTGGTGAAGAGGTCGAGCATGGGGATCTCTGCGAGCTCGCGCCGCGAGCAGAGGTACTCGCCTAGCAGGATCGTCATAACGGTGGACGCAAGGTGCACCACCCACCAATCCCACGCCCTTGGGAACTCCTGCGAGCGCATGCGTACACCACATCACACACACACTCTGGTGAGGTTGTCGCCAGGGTGCGCTGCGAGACTGGCAGGAGACCCCGCGGACGCACCGAGTAGAAGCATTGGACGAGCAAGTCGATGAAGTAGAGCGTGACGCCAAAGTCCAGGCACTTCTTTGCGCGCTCGACGAACACGCAGAGACACACGGCGCTGCTCGCGCGCGCACGTGCACACACACACCGCCAGTCAGAGGATATGAAGCGCGCTTGTCAGCGTGCGCGAGGCTGCGCACCTCACGAAGCCCGAGGCGAGCACCGCGAAGCAGTTCTTCACGCCGTCGACTGTCGCCAGTGTCTGCGTGTGAAAGGCGAAGAACTGGTCCATCGAGAGGCTCGCGCCGTGGCAGAAGAGCAGGAAGAGTCCGCGCGCGAGGTAGTGCGAGCTCTGTGCATCGGAGCAGCGCTGCGTTGGCAACCAGGGATGGGTGGGTGGCGTACTACAAGCGACACGAGAGCGCACCTGCATGCACGCGATCTGCAGCAGAATGAGCTTCGGGTCCCAGCGCCCCGCACCGTAGAACTTGGTCATGTCTGTGCGCTGATCGAACTTTGTGGGGGAAGACTCGAAATGAAATGAACGCGATTGTGCATGAAAAATCACCTACGATAACGAATAGTATTTTAGATAGGTGAAAGGAGAACGCGAAACGACGCAAGGACTGACAAGCAGCTCAGCTCAAGACACCAGAGACGCAGGATGGACAAGCGCAGCACCGTGCACGAGCGGAGGCGCACAGGGACGCCAGTGAAGCGCACTGGAGAAAGTAAGTGATGCGAGCGGGACTTGCGCGTTCGGAATCGTACTCATACAACTTGATCTGTCTTGTTGGTGTTGAGACAGCGCACAGTCATGAAGACGACCACGGAGAGGACAACAATCGCCAACCGGTACGTACGTACGTTGGTAATCTGCCTCCCCTAGCAGTGTGGTGTCTATGCTTACACCGCCACTCGTAGTCTCGCACCAGCAACAGCAGGAAGCTGGAGCTGCGGCTGGACGACCCCGCGCTCTCGCCGCCACCTGACTACGAACAGGAGCCGGAGACGGACGCCAGGTGCGCGACGCTCTTCCATTGTGTCAAAGTCGCATTGGATTCGAGCTGACTGGCCGTGGGGGGGCGATCGGCAGGGCAGAGTCCTCTCGGTCACCGGCGACCAGCCACGCGACGAAGACGAGCAACCACGAGAGCATCTACGACTATCTGGACGCCTTAGAGACGCAGTCAGAGAGGCAGCTCCACTCGGCGCGTGGCAGTGGTTGCGACTCGATCAGTGAACGCTCCTCTGCGAGCTCTACGCGCAGCGCTAAACGCTGTGGCGGCCCCAATCGACCTCCCCTAAGCCACGACTTTGCATGGGAGAGTGGCAGCGACATCCGCCCTCGCTCCCTGGTAGCAGGAGGATCTCCGGCGCCGTCTTCCCGGTCTGAAGACACCAGCAGCCATCATCAGTACTGTCTTGGCATCAAAGAGAAGGTCGCGACCATGGCGATTGAGCTCAGTGTACGCTGCTGACGTGTGTTTCTGTGTGGATGCAAAGACTGTCGCCTCAATCCCGTTGCTGACGAACGAGACGAGATCCATTGACACTCTGAGCCTTGGCTGCGCAGGACAAGACGAAGACGATCGAGCTGCTCAAGCTGGCGCGCAAGAAGGACCGCGCCAAGACGAAGCAGCTCGTGGCAGGCGAGGAAGCCAAACTCCAGACACAGCTCAAGGAGCAGCAGCTCCGGTTCGACAAGGAGCTGGAGAAGCACTTGGACTTCGCGCAGAACGTCGTCTCCGACAAGGTGCGCGGGTCGAGACGAGCGGTGCGTCTCCCGATCACTCACTGCGGTGCTTTTTGTGGCGCAGGCAGAGCTCGCAAAGCGCTGCGATGAGCTCCTCGCCGAGCTCCAGAAAGCGAACGCGACCGCGACGCGAGAAGCCGACCGGTTCAAGCTCCAGCTCAAGGACGCCAAGGAGCGCTGGAGCGCACAGGAGCGCGTGCGGCGCGAGCAGTGGATCGCCAAGAAGACCGAGGAGATCAAGAAGGCGACCGTGAAGGCGCTGGAGCCCGACATCCAGGCGATCCTGCTCAAGGGCAAGGCGGATCTCGAGAAGGCACAGGACGCCGCGGCCGAGGAGCGCCGCAAGCTGCAGGCGCAGCTCGAGAAAGCGGCCGACGCCGCGCTGCAGCGCCAGAAGGACGACTTTGAGCGCAAGCTCGTGGAGGCGCGCGAGAAGGAACGCGCCAAGCTCATGACGCGCCTCGACGCCGCGGACGCGGAGCTGCAGCAGCAGCTGAGCAGCCAGCGGCGGCGGCTGCAGGAGGAAGCCGAGGTGGCGCGGGGCGAGTTGTTCGCGGAGCTGCGCGCTGCGAAAGTGGCGCAAGCGAAAGAACTCGAAGAACTCAAGCTGCTCGAGGCCGCGCGCACCGACAAGGCGCTCGCGCGGTTCCAGCGTGAGAAGGAGGAGGTGGCGCGCAAGTACGAGGCCGAGCTCATGGCGCTGCGCGAGCAGACGAGCGTCGAGTGCGAGCAGTTCAAGGCGCAGCTCGCCGCCAAGCTGCGCAAGGAGGCCGAGCGCGAGCGCCACGAGCTCGAGAAGCAGCTGCTCGCGTCGCGCGACGCCAAGATCGAGGTCGTGATCGAGAAGCTGCAGGAAGAGAGCCGCGCCGCAATCGCGCGCGCGGAGCTCAAGGTGCAGAGCAAGCTGGACGCCGAGCGCAAGGAGTGGGAGCGGAAGCTCAAGCAGACGAGCGAGGTCGAGGGCGTGTGGATGGACAAGAACCGTGAGCTGCACGAGAAAGTGGCCAGGCTCGAGCTCGCGCGCGAGCAGCTCCGCGCGCAGGCGGACGAGCTCGGTGGCGACGCGAGGCGCGCGGCCGAGAAAGCCGCCGAGCTCGCGCGCCTGCTGCACGAAGAGCGCCGGCAGCACGAGAGCAGCGTGCAGCAGCTCGAGCACCGCTGCTCGTCGCTGCAGCAGGACAGCGAGTTCGCGCGCCAGCAGCAGTGCGCGGAGTTCGCGGCGCTGCGCGAGCGCCTGGAGAGCGGGGAGGCGAACTTCCAGGCGCAGCTGCGGCGCCAGCAGAGCGAGCATGAGAGCGCGCTCGCGAGTCTGCACGAGCGCGTGCGCGCCTCGATCGCGCGCAAGGAGCAGGTGATCGCGAGCCTGCAGGAGGAGCTGCGCCTCGCGCTCGCCAAGCTCGACAAGAGCAACGCGCTCATCGAGGAGCAGCGCCTGCAGCTCTTCGCTGAATAGACAGACAACTTCCTTCTGCGCCGCCACGTCAGCTCCCTGATCTGCTTCGCCGTGCGGTCGTCAGTTGTTGTCGCCTCGTGTGT